>VXBP01007155.1:147629-385544 GCA_013400115.1 Rhinopomastus cyanomelas | reverse complement strand
ACTTCCCCTTGGTGAAGCCATGCTGACTGTCCCTAATGACCCTCATCTCCTTGATGTGCCTGGAGACCGCATCTAGGATAAATTGTTCCATCGCCTTTCCTGGGATGGAGGTGAGGCTGACCTGTTACCTTTTTGAAGATTGGAGTGACATTCACTATCCTCCAGTCCCCAGGCACCAATCCTGATCCCTGTGACTTAGCAAAGTGGCCTAGTGATGACTTCTGCTGTCTCCCTTAGTAGTCATGGGTGCACCCTATCAGGGCCCATGGTTTTGTGTACATCCAGTTTGCTGAACTTATCCCTAACCCAGTCCTCATCAACCAGGGCAAACTCCTCTTTTGTTCCAACTTCCTCTGGGGCCTCAGTGGTCTGGGGCTCAATGTCAGGACAGCCCCCAGAAGTACAGACAGAGGCAAAGAAGGTGTTGAGTATCTCTGCTTTCTGTGTATCCTCTGTCTTCAGGGCACCCACTTTATTCAGCAGGGGACCTACACTGCTTCTAGTTTTAGTTTTACCTGCAATTTATTTGGAGAAGCCTATTCTGTTGCACTTGACCTCTTGGAAGGTTGAATTCCAAGGAGGCCTTGGCTTTTCTAGTTGCGTCCCTATATTCTCTCACCAGAGCCTTATAATCATCCCAAGTGGCCATCCCCTCCTTCCATGAGAGAGACTTTCTTCTCTCTCTTCAGTTTGCCCAGCAGCTTCCTGTTTAACCACGCAGTCTTCCGGTTCCCTTCCTTGACTTCTTTCCTGTTGGAATGCTCTGATCTTGGGCTTCAAAAAAGTGGTCTTGGAATGTTAACCAGCTATCTTGGGCCCCTGTCCCACGAGATTTCCCCTAGCAATTGCTTGAAAAGGCCAAAGGTGGCCCTACTCAAGTCCACCGTTGTGATTCTGCTAAGTATTCTGTTCCTGCAACATGAGATCCTAAATGGCACCATCTCATGGTCGCTGCAACCCAGGCTGCCCTCAACCTTCACTGCTTCAACAGGAGCCTCCTTGTTGATGAGTACAAGATCCAGCAGTGCTCCTCTCCTACTGGGCATCAGGAAGTTGTCACCAATGCACTGGAGGAACCTCCTGGACTGTGAATGGCTGGCTGAGTAGGACTGCCAGCAAATAGAAGATAGTTAAAATCCCCCACGAGAACCAGGGCCTCTAACTGTGAGGCTGCTGTCAGCTGCCTGTAGAAGACCTCATCAACTTCCTCATTCTGATCTGGTGGCCTGTAATAAGACACCCACAAGAGTGTCACCCATGCCAGCCTGCCCCTTAATCTGCACCCACAAACTCTCAACTCTCCAGTACAGCAGCTGCCTGTCCCTGTCCTACCAATACACTTGTACTTCAGGAACATGGAGTAAATCCATGACCACCTCCATCTTGCTGCCATCCTCAGCTGCTTGGTTTGCTGGTCCCCAGGCCTCCCACTCCCTGCTCACAGCTTTCGCCAGGGCACACGTGCATAAACAGCCACTGTTCAATCTACCCATCTGCTCCAGAAATGGTGTCAGAGCCCTGCAGCAGTGGAGAAGAGCCTCTGCTCTTGCAGAAATTCTCAGCTGCCTCTTTGCAGAGCTGCCTCCACATGTAGTTTCTCCCCTCAGGTCACAAGAAGGAAGTAGAACACTTTTCAGTAGAGATTACCAGAGTTTTGATTAAAATTAAAAATCCCAAGAACCTCACTCTGGGCCCAACTCCCTAGCTTCAAAACATCAGCTCTGACTAGTTTGATTCCAGCTTCTACCACCCATCCTTGGTATCTACCTCCCGGTCTCTTAGCAGCCTCAGGGCAGTGCTTTACAGGGGATGGCTTTCTCCCTGGGGAGTCCAGAATCCAGCAGGAAAGCACTGATACATGTTAAATAAAGAGCTAATCATCAAAAGAAGTGAGGGGTTGCCCCAGACCCATGCAGACACCCCTCAGGGACTCAGTGCACTTTGGAGAGCTGATATAACCCAGCCTTTACACCATCAGATGTGGCTGCAGCAGCAGAAGCCCACAATGTCATCCCTGGACAAGTTTGTTAGCAATAAGGGTGTAACTGTGAAAAGGGTGCTTGGCAGCTCTGCAAGGGCACCACCCCTCCAGAGCTGAGCTTCATGGGTTGAAAAGGTGGAGGGAGCTATCAAGCATCTAGGAGAATGGCTGGAGAGGTGGGGGAAGAGCCACAGGATACCTGCTCCAGAATTAGATCCTTTCTTGGGGGAGCTGGTTCTGTCACTGCAAGATGGCTTAGAAATCTCTGCATCTCTACCAGGTGGGGCAGCTGGTCAATGAGGACATCAGTCAGGAAGGCACGGAGCTGCAGCCACAGAAGGGAAGAGGAGGGGGAATGAAGAGGTCAAAACAAGTGAGCCAGAGCTGAGGAAGCAAAACAGCAAGCGCAGTAAACAGTAGGGCACTGACACTGTGACCCATGGGGTCCTACTCACAAGCACAAGCTCTGCTGCTGCTGGGTCAGTGACAGACCCCGCTGCTCTCCTGCCACTGGCTCCTAGGAGCCCAAGGTGAGGATAAGGAGAGATCCTGGAGTAGCCTAGTGCTAGGAAGGCACTCACAGCCATGCTCTGCGACTCACAGCCATGGTGGTCTAGGGTCCTACCTTGAGGAGCTGGCTCTTGTTGAAGCCATCAAAGTGGTATTTGCACTGGCATTCAGGGCTGAGCAGGAGATTGAGAAGGGCAAGCCACACCTGCCCATCAAGTTTGGTCATCTTCAGCTGGTCTTCAGGGGGGACAATGTGCCACGTACCATTCTCAAACTTCTTGAGCTTGCCTGAGGTTCAGAAGAATGTGTGAGAGAGTTTCCCCACCAGCCTACTTGGTACTGAGACTGTAGATTAGAAAGCGTTAAAAACATAAAGAACAGTGATTAAAACAATAAGGTTGTAGCAGGAACTCAGAGATGCCTGAGGTACTTCCCTGTGTACTTGGCCCTGAGTGTGGAGCACTGGCAGATGGGGGGCGGGTAGCCCAAACTGCAACAACAAAGTGGGTGGAGTGGCAAGCTTTGGGGTACCAGCATGGCAGATACCTGCTCTTCTGGAGTTTCTTCTACCAGTCAAAGCCAGAAGGAACATGAATATAGCAGAAGTGACAAAACAAGTTCCAGGAACTACTGTGCTGCTCTTGGGTACAGAAGAGAATGTAACCCTGAGCCTGCAGAGCCTGGAAATGCCTTTGCACTCTTGTTTTTTTACAGTCTCTCCTTGGGACCAGGAATCAAAGCTGCCTCTTACACCTGGAAAGCACTAACGGAGAGAAGGGCTGCGTGTCCTGGCTGGAGGAAGGAGGAAAGCTCCCCCACTCAGCTGAGCCTCTTTCGGCAGGAGCAGGGCTGCATGCTTCCCAGCAGCTCTTCTTCCTCTGCCCACGCTGTCACGCCTGCTGTGGGGCTGAGGAGGGACAAGTGGGTTCCCACACCCCAGGCCATGCCCCAGCACTGCTAAGTGTCAGGCAGCAGTGAAGCTGGGGGACAGGGGGGCACAGCAGGCTGTAGAAGGCAGGGCACAGGTGATGGCTGATGGCACAACCTGATCAGATGCCTTTGGTAAGAGCAAAATTGAATGACCAACAGCTTCATGCTAATTGCTTTGCTCTCTGGGAAGGCCCGTGGCTGGGTCTAATTCTTAGTGCTGCCTCAGAAAGGCACAGACAAGCTGAGACATCCCATCAGAAGATGCAGATGCCAGCACCCCACCACAGGTCATGGTCCATACCTGCATCCCAGTAGCTCCAGGGGCAATGCTCCACCAGCTGGACAAGGAGGCAGGGCAAGTTATGGGTGTTCAGCATCCGTGTCAGCGCACTCAGGGGCAGACTGCAGACAGGACAAAAAGGGTCAAACGGGGCTTGCAGGGGCCAGAAGAGACACAAACACTCCTTGAAGCAACTGGGAGAGGCAGGAAAACAGACAATGAGCTGGGTTCCCCTGTGAGTAGCACAGAGCGGGTGGAGTGCTGCGGGGTTTGACTTCCCTGAGCTGCTGCAAGGGAGCAGGACCCACTGTGACACCACAGGAACCCTGGCCAGAGAGCATAGTGTTCATGCTCTGCTGTTCCCAGGCACCTACCTCTCCACCTGGTCAGTGATGAAACGCAGCACAGCCAGGGCTTTCAGTGAGATCTCAAACTCCATCACCTCTGCCTGCTTCTGCAGCAACTGCAAGGGACAAGCACAACTTTGGGATTTCAGGCTCCATTTCCCAGGAGCTACAGGGAGCTGCCAATGTGCTGTGCCTCGATAATCACAGACTGGGAGGAAATCAGAGCACTGCAAAACAAACTCTGCTTCTCGTCCAAGCCACTCCAGCACTGCCTGTTAGTCCAGGCAGACACAGCACAGCTGTCAATACGCTCTTGCCCATCCCTCATCTCTCTGCCCCGGGGTTGTCATGGGTGGTCACTGGACACACCATGAAAGAGGCCAGTCTGAGACAACTCATCTCTCCTCTTCAGTGACCACTTTGTGGTCTGTGGCCTTGCAGAGATCTCAGAGTTTGAGGAAGGAGGGAGCTGCATGGTCAACCGAGGAACTAAAGGAAGATGTGGCAGAAACTTGGCCCTGGCTGCAGTCCTACCACACTGCTCCTGAATCTGCCTCTCCCTTGCACCGTGCATACAACCAGCTCCAATATTAGCCTGTGCTTTCCCAGCCTGCAACCATGCTCTCTGGCCACTCAGCCAACTTCCTTTCCCAGGCAGCTGTGAACACTCCACCCATCCCCCACAGCCCCTAAACCCTCTGACTCAGCCCCTTCGCAGCCCGCAGACAGGCGGAGAGGAGACAAGTCCTTGTGTCGGGTCCAAGCAGAGCTGTGCCTCTCCAGTCCCATACACTCAATACTCTTGTGTGCAGAACTGCTGACCTCAACAATTCTTATTTCTCTAAAGCAAGTTCCCTTCCAAATTTCTGTGGTAAGAAGCTCTGTGCTCCCCATGCTGGTGCCCCACATGCTACTGAAAGTCTAAGAAGCTCTTCCCACCACAGCCCTTTCCAGACTCCCCCAAGTGAGGCTGTTTCGTACAGCTCCTCCTGGTATCCAGATCTCATCTCTGCTACCTGAAGGGACTATCTTTTGTGGGGGACAGTAAAACAGATCATAGAATCATAGAATCATAAGGGATTGGAAGGGACCTCGAAAGATCATCTAGTCCAATCCCCCTGCCAGAGCAGGCTCACCTCACTGGAGAAGCCATGGAGTCACTCAGGGTAGGAAGGAACCATCATCCAGTTCCAACACCCCCAGCACAGGCAGGGACACCCTACCCTAGACCAGGTTGGCCAGAGCCCCATCCAGCCTGGCCTCCAGGGATGGGGCCCCAACCACCTCCCTGGGCAATCATTCCAGGCCTTCACTACTCTCAGGTGGAAGAACTTCCTCCTCCCATCTCCAGCTTTGCTCCATTCCCCCATGTCCTGTCACTATGTGCCATCCTAAATAGTCCCTCCCCAGCCTTTTTGTAGGCCCCCTTCAGACACTGAAAGGCCACAATAAGGTCACCTTGGAGCCTCCTCTTCTCCAGACTGAACAGCCTCAATTCTTTCAGTCTATCCTCATAGGAGAGGTGCTCCAGCCCTCTGATCATCCTCATGGCCCTCCTCTGCACACACTCCAGTATTTCCACATCCATCCTGTAATAAGGGCTCCAGAACTGGACGCAGTCCTCCAGGTGGGGCCTCACCAGAGCAGAGTAGAGGGGGAGAATCATCTCCCTTGACCTGCTCGCAAGGTCTCCTGATGCAGCCCAGGATCCAGTGTGCCCTCTGGGCCGCAAGTGCACACTGCTGGCTCATGTGGAGCCTCTCGTCCACAAGCACCCCCAGGTCCCTGTCCTCAGGGCTACTCTACAGCCAGTCACTGCCCAGCCTCTACTTGTGCTTAGGATTGCCTCGACCCAGATGCAGGACCTTACACTTGGTCTTGTTGAACATCATGAGGTTGGACTGGCTCACCTCTCCAGCCTGTCCAGGTCCCTCTGGATGGCAACTCTTCCCTCCAGCATGTCTGCTGTGCTGACAGCTTGGTGTCATCAGCAAACTTGCTGAGGGTGCACTCAATTCCCTTGTCCATGTCACCGACAAAGATGTTGAACAAGACTGGTCCCAGGACCGATCCCTGAGGGACTCTGCTTGTCACTGGCCTCCACTTGGACATGGAGGGAGGACATGTTCCAGGGAGTACCACCACATGCAGTCAGAAAGGACAGAAAGGCTCCAAGACACAGGAGAGGGCAAGAACAGCCTTTTTGTAGTAGGTTACTGTGTGTAGAATCAGGAGAGGCTGGATTGAATCAGAGTAAACTCTATTGGCTACAAAAGCTTGAGTTTTTCACTTGAGCCATGTCAGTGCACAAACAGAGACACCTCTTTCCCCTCCCCAGCTGGGAAAACATTTCCTGCAAAACATCCCTATTGCACTCTGGAGCCCTCCACTTCCTTCCTTTTTCTGGAAGCGGAACATGTGCTCAGGCAACAAGCCAAAGGATGGAAGCAACATGGGGTGGTGCAGCCAAGCTCACAGGCTTCCCTTTAACCTGCTTCTCCAGACATCCCTCATGATGAGTGCAGGTTAAAGAGAAAACGTGAGGTGCTGAGAAGCACCAGGAAGGTGTGTGCAGCAGCCCAGGAACACCTGACTGGGAGCAGCTCTAGGCTTGCTGCAGCTCCAGACCAGCACACAGAGGAGGGAGATTTCTCAGAGAGTTAAGGAAGTTGCAGAGAAACACATTAGGACAATTCCTAGCCATATCCCATTGATTCAGGAAAGGATCTCTTTTATGATTAACCTGACTGGCTCCATCAGCAACTTGAGTCAAGGTGGCTTCACAAGCTCCAGGGAGCTTTCAGAAGCAACAGCAAATGGCCAAACCCCTTGTACTGAATATTCTGCCCATCAGTTCTGCAATGACTCTCAGAGTTCAGGCAACATCCTCCAAGAAACATCAAGCTAGCACTACCATGAGAGAGGGCAGAATTATGGCTGCAGGGTGGAGGGAGGTGAGTGCAGCTGCTGGCCCAGCATCTCTGCTGGAGCAGACAAGCACCAGATACCCTCTGAGATGGGTGAGAGGTGCTGGGCTCAAAGCCAAGGGGTTCTGCACAGGAAGGCCCCCCTATGTTTCTTCAGTCTGCCCACATCCTCCACCACACACATCCCCAGTCCTCCTCACCTGCATGGACGAGGTGCTGGCCAGATCCTTGGAAGAAAGTTCCTTGGGGGTCACCATCTGACCATTGGCACTGCGGGCTGCAAGCAGGGTCAGTTTTCGGTGGCAGTAATCAATTAAGTCCAGAATGCTGTCCTCTGCTGACTCACAGATCTCCTTCATGACAAAAAGACTTTCACAGAGGGCCAGTCCTCACAGGGGACCTACATTAATTAAAGCTGAACCTGCCTCTTACCTTGTGAAAAAAAACAGTCTCCAGGAGGTTAATGATGGAAGCTTCATGATACAGCTGCAGAAAGAAAATGGCAAGAGGTGGGTAAAAGCACAGAAGCTACTAGCACCAAGGAGGATACAGGCAATGGGACTAGGGACAGGTCTCTTCTAAGAAGCTGCCTAGGTGGTATTGACTAATGCAAGTCCAAGAGCTAAATATGAGTGATACAATTCTTAAAACAACCCCAATTCCTATTAATGTTTATGTTAGCATGCCTGTGACATCATAAGATGCTGACAGAGAACCAGCACAATACAGACAGTTGCCCTTGGGCAAGTTTCCAGGGCCCAGGGTTGATAGCCTTGTTCAGAGACTGGGAACCACTAGATAACTGCCAGGAGGCAACACTGTAGACAAAGAGCTGCCCAGGAAAGACACCATCTTGCCTCAGCAGGTGGTACCCTGAATTGCTAATGGGTTAAAACTTACAAGCCACCAGCAGATTTCCTTTAGATCAAGTGCTGCATTTGTCTGCAGGGAAGCCCAGCTCCCACAAGGACTTCCTTGCCAAGAATGGCTGAAGGGGCTGCTGTTCCCAGGAGCCAGGTAAAAAAAGGGTAGCACTTTGTTTGGAGACCCCTCTGGTTAGAGATGCCAAAAGAAAACTGCTCAGGAAGGGCAAATACCCCAGGAGTGTTCGTTCCTGGGAGTGAGGGTAGCATAGAGATGCTGGATGTTCCAAGCCAGGAGCATGCCTGGGAGCAGATCTCTTTCCCTCATGGGCTGCTCACTTGTGGCTTTGGGAAACCAGGTGCTTCCCACAGCGTTACACTGTCCGTTGCAGTTGTCTCAGCTAGGTGAGGTGAAATTTTCAGGGTGAGATGTATTAGGTACAGTGGTGCATGTCCAATTTCCAGACTCATTCTCACTCCACTCACCACCATGTAGATGGGGAAGGTGTTTCTCAGGTTGAAATCCTCCAGCTGGCACAGCACAGGAAATATCTTGTGCTTCCAAATCTCCACAGAGATCAACTCTCCAATGAGGACAGGAATCTAGAGAGGGAAGGGATGGGGGAAGCAAAGTCTTTCAGATCAGTGCTGCTTTCTCACTCTTTTTGCTAACAGACCTGTGGGCAGAGAAAGCTCCTGTGGGTTGCAAAAGGGCAAGATGACCCTCAGAAGCTGGGCAGGTTCGGGGCAACAGTGTGGCCCAGCAAATTCTGGGGCTGGGACACCATGGATATATGCAGAGAACTCCAACCATGGAAGAGACCAAAACAACATCCAAGAGAACAGCCAGAGAGCACCAAGTATAAATAACTACAACTTGACCTTTAATTCTTTTAAAAAGCAAAACTAGCAAAAAAACAGTCAAACATCTTTGCTGGAAATACAACAGGTTCTTCATCATTTTATTCTAAAATTACACAGCATCCACAAGACAAGCCAAGCTCAAGGCTGAAGGCCTGGCATGGGGATCACTGCTGTGCCCTACGAGGCTCACCTTGGCATACGTGACCAGCAGCTCAGTGAGGAGCTGTTCCTGGCCTTTGGAAGCACTCAGGATTGCGTTCATGTTGAGCTTCTCCATGTACTCATGCTGCCGAAGCCATCTGTGGGGCAGTCAGCAAGGACATCAGTGCCAGACACTTCTAGCCACTGACTCTGGGGCTCCACAGCACTTCTGGAGGGCTCCACATACAGGGTAACCTGCTCCCAGCCTTATTCCCAAGAAATGCTCCCAAGCCTGCCAGGCACCCCCATGCCACATACTGTCCCCTGAACTTCTGCTCCCTGAGGAGGCACTGCCCTCCTGCCTGTGCCCAGTGACACCCACCATGGGACAGCCCAGAACTGGGGGTCTGTCCATCACCCCTGCCCTCAGAGACCCTCTGTGGACACCTCAGGATTGAGGCCCTCCTCTTTCTCTCTCCTAGTTGTTCCAGAAAACTCTAGAACCCTCTCGTGGCCCCACTCCCCTGAGCTCTACTTCAAATCCCTCCTCACTCCCACCCAGAGCCTTCAGGAGGGCCCCAAAAACGGGCTCCCGCACCTGTTCCCACCCCATCACTGTGCCTCCCGCACCCCTTTCCGCCGGTGTCCCGCAGCTCCGTGATCCGCAGCGCCTGCACCAGTGCCTGGGCCTCTGCGGGCGGCAGCGGCTCGGCCATGGCGTCGCCGTCGTCGTTATGGCAACGGGGTGGAGGGGCGAGAGAGCGTAGCTGCCGGCTCGGCGCAGCCTCTACCTCCCCCTGGCGGCAGGGAGGGCTGCAGCCGGGCTGTGAGGATCTCCGCGGCGGGCGACACGGTGCGGGCCCCAGCGGACACCGCCGCCGTCATTTCCAACATACGATGATGTTGGGGTCGTTTTCCAGGCGCTCGTCCAACTCCTTGTAACTCATGCCTGAGGGAGGAAGGCAGTAGGGGTTCAGTGGGTGCAGAGCAGGGCCGGCTGGGTGCGCCCCAGGTTGGGCTCAGTGCAGAACCCTGCCTGAAGCCCAGAGCTCCCTCCAGAACATCCTGGGGTCTAGAGGCTCTCAAAGGGGTGAAGGAAACCCCAAAATCAGCACATGGCCATGAGCACCCAGGTGGCTCGAGACATGTGGGGAGCAGCTCAGGTGCTTACCGGTCTTGCAGCAGATCTCATCGTAGCTGTGGCAGCCCGTGTACAGTCGGGCTGGGTGGTTCCGCTCATCCCGGGCAACCTTGACGGGGTATTTCTGGAGCCTCCGGATAAGGCCCTTCATCAAACCAAACTGGATAAGCCTCCTGGAGATGAAGAGGGAAGAGACGCTGACCACAGCACTGAGGCGTTCCCCCATTCCTTTCTTCACAGTATCACAGTATTACCAAGGTCGGAAGAGACCTCATAGATCATCAAGTCCAACCTGTTACCACAGAGCTCAAGGCTAGACCATGGCACCAAGTGCCACGTCCAATCCTGCCTTGAACAGCACCACTACACATCACTGCTTATGGATGCCGGGCTTGGGCACTCTGTCCTCCCACACACTTGCTCTGCCACCCCAGGCATCATCACCACCCTCGGGGACCAAGCAACAGGGTGCTGGCTCTGACCTCTCATCCACCCTCTGCAGCTGCAGGGTGTAGCGGGAAATGAGGTCTCGCACTGTCGTGCCAGGGCTCAGCCCACAGTACAGCTGGAAGACATCTCTGAGGCTGGCTCGCTTGTGTCCTGCGGGGACAAGTCACCAGTCAGCCACCTGCTCCCCCCACCCACACTGGCCGCCCAGTACAGGGTCACCGTACCTTGTTTGGTGACATAGGACAGACACTCTTCTTGGAGACACTTGTCATCCACCAGGTCCTGGACCTTTGGTGTAGTACAATAGACATTGGAGTACTGGAGGGCAAGGGAAAACCAGCTCTGGTTAGCCACAACTATGAGAGGCAGACCTGACCCACTTCACACCCCAATGTCCTCCTGCATAGTCACCCTGATGGTGTAGCTGCTGCCCAAACCTCACTTGCAGTCCCACACTCCATGGCCTGACCCACCTGGAGTATGGAGACAAGCGTGACAACCCCATAGTACCTGCAGATGGAGAGGGAAATGTAAGAGAGCCTCTCCACCAGCACTTGCCACCACCCCTCCTCTTGGGCTGGCCAAGACCCCTCCTCACACTCACAGCAGGTTTTGCACAGCAATGCGCACCAAGTTCAGCTCCACATCGGCTTCTGCAGAAATCTTCTGGACGTGCCGAAAGCCATCAATGTAAGGAAGGATCTAGGAAGGGAGAAAGCAAGAGCTAAGAGAGCACAGAGGCCCAAGGCACCACCCTGAAGCCCAAGAAGCACCCCTGCCTCTCAAAACATGCTGGGATGGGTGGGCTCCAGACCCAGCAGCATTTTGTTGGGTGATCTGGACACTCACAGACCTGAGCACAAAGACAAGGGGAACACCAAACCGTGCTTATTAACGTGATGATCTCTGGGAGCGCCTGAGTCCCGTCTACCCCCAGGCAGGCTGGAAACAGAACTCAAAGCATGCTATCCCCAGTCAAGCACACAGACCTGTTGCGTGGTGAGATCCCACTGAGAGTTTAAGAAGTCATCCTTGTCTTGGGTGAAGACAGGGACATCATACTCCTGCACAATGGGGGGGTCTGGGCGCTGCTCGATCACTTTGAGGTGGATGGTGTTTGACTCATCTAGCCAGAGAAAGGCAAGGGCTCAGTCTCCACAAGATCCCTGGCTCCCTTGGGAGCTCAAGACCCTAAGACCCAGGACACAATGAGGCTGCACAAAGGAAGGTGTTTGTGGCCCATAACCACATCTCTCCTGGCCCTTCAGCCCACCCAGGGGAAGGCTGGCTCTGACATACTTGTCTGCTCCAAGAACAGCACAAGCAGAGCTGACCCAGGCAGGACTGTTCCAACTGCCTCCCAGCATCACCCTCTCCTACCCTTGTTGCCCCACTGGTGTGGCAGTCGTTACCTATGGGTAGGGTGCATTTTCCTTTGGCATTCAGCTCCTCCAGCAGGATGGTCATGATGGGTACCAACTTCTGTTTACTCTCCTCATTGGAGATGAAGCCACTTTCCAACTAAAGAGAGCAGAAACCTGAGTCAGCTGTTCCCTGTAGAATTACTGGCTAGGGTATCTCAGATCCCACCCTCCCTTAAACTTAGGTTTTTTTAAGGCCCTCCTTAAACCCCTCCTTGCCACAAATGGGGTCTTACCCCAGTAAAGCCCAGTGACCTGAACACACACCAGTACACCAGTGACTCTGCAGGGAAGGTCATCTGGGCTCAGGCCTCACCTCGAGGGTGGTGAGATAGCCAGCTAGTTTCTTCACTATGGGTTCCAGCGCACAGGCCTTGGCTCTGGCATCACACACAAAGCCCAGGTTGAAGAGCAGAGCATTCCGGCTGTACTTCTTGTGCTCGATACACACGGGGCAGCCAATCAGCTTCTTCTCCATGGCCGTCCTGCAGGAAGTCAAGTACAACCTGCACCTGCAACCTTAGGGAGGGCTAAGCCCCACACAGAGTGAGCTCCAGCTGGATGCTGGGAGTGGAAAGGTTTTCTACTTTGCAGGGAAAGTGATCATACAGTCACAGAAGGGGCAGGGTTGGAAGGAACCTCTGGAGATCATCCAGTCCAAATCCCCTGTTAGAGCAGGATTACCTAAAGAAGATCCCACAGGAACGCGTCCAGGAGGGTTTGGAACATCTCCAGAGCAGGAGACTCCACACCCTCTCTGGGCAGCCTGGGCCAGGGCCCTGGTGCTCTCATTGTGAAAAAGTTTTTTCCTTACATTTAAGCGGATCCTTCTGTGTCTAATCCCCAATGCTCAGAATCCAAAACACATGGTCTGAAGAAGGCAGTGAGAAAGAGTCAGGCTTCAGAGAAAAAACTGTCTCCACAGTTCTCAAAACCTGCTTGAACTTTCCAATGAAGCTGAAAGCAACATTTAACTACTGTCATACTGTAATGAGCAGAAATAAAATGTGACCAAATAGTCTGTATTGTTCTGGAAGAATCATCCAGTGAAACTGTGAGCTTTGTGGTAACCCCTTGTGATGAAACTGAGCTGTCCTAACGGACCTTGACTAACTCAGGCCAATACTATGTGACCACTGGGTGACGGCAGTATGACTTGGAAGAAAAATGAGTGAAAAAACGGAAAAAAAACAAAGAAAGAGGTTGATCTGAGTAAGCACCTATCAGTTCATCTAAACAGCAGCTAGAACACCTTCATGTTCTAGATGCCGTCTCCAGGCACATCAAGGGCAGGAGGGTCATTAGGGACAGTCAGCATGGCTTTACAAAGGGAAAGTCATGCTTGACCAACCTGATAGCCTTTTATGAGGGCATAAGCAGGTAGATGGATGATGGCAGAGCAGTGGATGTGGTCTACCTTGACTCCAGTAATGCTTTTGACACAGTCTCACACNGTGGTTAGCAGATCAAGAGAGGTTCTTCTCCCCCTCTGCTCTGCCCTGATGAGACCACATCTCATCAGGTATGGTGAGTCCAGTTGTATTGTGAGTCCAGGAGTACTGTGTCCAGTTCTGGGCTCCTCAGTTCAAGAGGGATGTGGATGCTGTTGGAGAGGGTCCAGCATAGGGCAACAAAGATGATGAAGGAGGTGGAGCAGCTCCCTTAGGAGGAGAAGTTGAGGGAGTTGGGTCTCTTTAGCTTGGAGGAGACTGAGGGGTGACCTCATTTAATGTCTACAAATACTTGAGGGGTGGGTGTCAGGCGGACGGAACTGGGCTTCTCAGTGTCATGTAGTGATAGGACAAGGGTCAATGGTTGTAAGCTGGAACATAGAAGGTTCCACATCAACCTGAGAAGGAACTTCTTCACGGTGAGAGTGACGGAGCACTGGAACAGGTTGCTCAGGGTGGTTGTGGAGTCTCCTTCACTGGAGATGTTCAAGGCCCAACTAGATGTGTTCCTGTGTGACTAGGTCTAGGTGATCCTGCTGTGTCAGGGGGATTGGACTAGATGATCTTTCGAGGTCCCTTCCAATCCGTAATGATGCAATGATTCTATGTAGGAAATTACAAAACCAGTGGTTCTGCAAGTGATGTCTTCAGACGACATGAAGGTAAGTGGTATAAAACTGGTAAGGCCACGCCTCCAGTACTGGGTTTAGTTTCAGACGCCCCAGGACACCAAAGACATTGAGGCACTGGAGTGGGTCAAGAGAAAGATGTCTGGAGAACAAACCTTGGGTTGGTGAAGTGTCTGAAGAACAAACTTGTAAGGAGCAGCTGAGGGAGCTGGGGCTGGTTAGTCTGAGAATTCTTGGGTCTTTCTGTACGTCAAGGGGAGACCTTATAGTTGTCTACAGCTACCTGAAAGGAGGTTCTAGAGAGGTGGGAGTTGGTCTTTTCTCATAAGTAACAAGTGATAGGACAACAGCAAACTGCCTTAAACTTCACCAGTGGAGGATTAGGTTGAATATTAGAAATATCTTCATGGAAAAGGCCATCAGGCCTTGGAATAGGCTGCCCAGGGAGCAGGTGGAATCACTATCCTTGGATGAATTTCAAAGACACATAGATCTGGAGCTGAGGGACAGGGTTCAGTGGGCAGTTTGGTTTATGGTTGGACTCGATGATCTTAACGGTCTTTTCCGGCGTAAATCGTTCTGTGAGGCCGACAGGGAATTACCCACCCCCAGAATCCCGTGTGTCTCTTTGTCCACTCCACCCCCAAAGCCCGTCCCAGCGGCGGTGGGGCCCGCACTCACACGGTGATGAGCTTGTTCTGTAGCTCGGGCTTGGTGATGACGTACACCTGGATGGTGTCGAACAGCTCCCGGGAGATGAAGTCCTCGGGCACCTGCAGCATAGGGGGCCCCCATCAGCGCCGGCCCCATTGAACGCCCCCCGCAGGCCCCCCTATCCTCACCTGGTAGGTGATCTTGGGCCCCAACGTGGGGTGGAACTCACTGAAGAACACGCACTCAATCCTGCCACCCATGGCGGGGCCGCCTCCCGGGGTACAGCGCAGCGGCGGGGCCTCGGCGGCCACCGTAACGCCCATCCGGGGCCTCACGTCAATCATGCAGCGGCGGCGCTGGCGGCGGAACCTCCCTCTGAGGGACAGCTCCGCCTAGCCACTCAGCGGCGGCGGGGCTAGTTGCTGACGGACAGCTCGTCTAGCCCAATCAGGGCTCGCGATCTCGCCATCCCGTCTCGGTGGCGGCCGAAGCCGCGGTGTGTGCGTCCCCCCCCACACTCCCGGTGCCGCCGCCATGGCCCTGACGGCCGAGACCGAATCGCGGCTTTACCGTTCCCTGCGCGCCGCCGCCGGCACCGCCGCGCACCTGGTGGCCCTGGGCTTCCCCACCGCCGTGGCCGTGCTCGCACGGCCCGGGTCCAGTGAGTGACGGGAGCGGGGGAAGGGCGGGACCAGCACCAGGGGCAGTGGCGGGGGGATGGGGGCATCCAGGGCCAGGCCCGGGCCGGGCCGCTCCTTCTCTCACCTGAGCCATTCCCTTACAGGCCTCTTCTCCTGGCACCCGCTGCTCATGGCCCTCGCGGTAAGTCACTTACCGGCCACCCCTATCCCGCACTGGCCGCCGCCCAGAGGTGGGGGGCGGGCCTGGCTGACGAGAGGCCGGCGCGGAGGATGACGCCCCTCCCGTGCGCTCCGTGGCTGGAGGGGGCGGGGGTCACCGAGCCCCGCGGGACACCGACCCGCTGCCGGTGCCAGCATCCACCCCCGACCCTATGTCCTGCAGTTCTCGTTCCTGATGACGGAAGCACTGCTGATCTTCTCCCCCGAGACATCGCTGCTCCGCTCCTTCTCCCGCAAAGTGAAGGTCCGGGTGCACTGGGCCCTGCAGCTCCTCGCCTTCCTATGTGCGCTCCTGGGGTTGGGCGTCATCACCTACAACAAGCACTGCAACGGCAAGCCCCACTTTGTCACCTGGCATGGCCAGACGGGGCTGCTAACAGTGCTGTATGCCGGCGGGCAGTGTGTGGGAGGGGTACTCTTGCTGTACCCCAAACTGATGAAGAACTGGACGCTGGCCAAGCTCAAACTCTACCATGCAACCTCAGGGCTGGTGGGCTACTTGTTGGGCTGTGCCAGCCTCATGCTGGGTATGTGCTCACTCTGGTTCACCACCTCTGTGACCAGCATCTCCTGGTACCTCTCCATGCTGTGTCCCCTCCTTACCAGCCTGGTTATCATGAACCAGGTGAGCAATGCTTACCTGTACCGCAAGCGGAGCCAGCACTGAGGGGCTGGTGCAAGGTCTAACTTGCCTGGTGTGAGCCAGTGAGGCCAGGGCTCTCCTACTTGTGAAAGGTCTCTTCAGAACTGAATTTCTACTTACTCATCTCTCGTTAGTCCTGGATTGTCCATAGTGTCTCATCCCCAGGGAGCAGCTTCAGTGTAGGCGCTGCCCACCTCATGTCTCTCTTGGTGGGGATATTTACCAGCACAGGTGCAGCTGCCGGTCCCCATGGCAGCTTAGTGCTCAGTGCTAGGAACTGGAAGGTTCACTCAGGATTCCTCCTCTTTTGCGAAATCCCACCTTACCACCCAGGGCTGCTCTGGAGCAGTCAGGACAGGAGCTGGTCCTGGTGTAGAGGGCAGGGAGTCCCCACTCACCCAGGACTTTCCTGCTATGGAGGCGCTTGGCCAGTAGAAGCACAGGGTATGGTTATGGCTTCAGCCTCATCAGGGGTACAGCAGCACATCCATCCCCACACAGGGTCCTGGAGGCTCCTGGGACTGGTGCAGTCAGCACTGCCTGACAGCCGTGGATCCCACTGCCACGCACAAACCCTTCCCACGGGCTGGGATAGTGCAGCTTCAGCCTGGCAGGAGGTGGGAGGGTCATTTTACAGACCAGATTACTGAGCCAGACTGCAAACTGGCAGCCTGTGAAGGTGTTTTGTCTCTGAGAGGCACGGGGAATGGTGCAAGCACAGGGGAAGCAGTGCTTGGCGTGACTCTGGGGGACAAGTCCTCAGGAAGGCAGAGAAAGGACCCTCTTGGCCTTGCCTCACCTCAGAAGCCTTTGAGCCTATCCACTGCAAGGCTCCATGTGCTACACAGTTCCTCCTCAGTACGTATCCTGCTCTCAGCAGAGCTGGGAGTAGCCCCCAGGCTGGGAATTTCCTCTGTATCCAGAGCTTTTATTCAATAAAGATTTCAGGCAGCTACTATGAAACAAGCCCTCTTTACTGCCTGGGGAGGGCAAGTCTGGGGTGTAAGCAGACAACCACCCCTGCAGATTTGCCCCCACTCCTGACCTGCTGAAGGCAGCTGTGAAGAAATCCCCTTCCCAGGCTCTTGCACAAGATCCTCCTGGGGCTGCTTGGTGCCTGGCCCCCAGCCCTGCCTGCGCTCTGCTGCAGGACTCTTTGAAAGAGCTCTTTGAAACAACCTTTTATTGATAATGAAACTTCTGTGTTTTTCCTGGTCAAAAACTTTCTCGTGTGGTCCTTTAAAAAAATAATCACAATGTCATTGACCCACATCCCAGGCTGAGGACTGCTCAGCGGATCAGGAGCTGCGAGGAGGCTGCCGCAGGGAGCATCCCCTCCATCCAGAAACAAAAAGCCCATCAATACAGGGGGAGGGAAAGAGAAGGGGGAGCCCATTTCTGCCTGCAGGAAACAAAATCTGCTGCTGGTGGAAGCAGCAAGAGCCCCACTATAAAAACTAATTCCAGCTTCCATAATCTGACAAACAGATTAGCCAGGGACAGCCAAGGGCACTGAATGGGTCCTGGCAGGGCTGGCACCAGGGCAGGAGAGCCCTGCAAAGCTGGGTGGCCCCTACTGCTCAGCTGTCTTTCCCCAGCCCACCAAACCTCTCACCAGTCACAGAGTGCTCCTACTGGGGCTGAGGGAGGTTCCCCATGGAAAGAGATTTGGAAACGGAACCCACCAGCCTTCCCATTCCCTCAGTTAGGAGCAAAACTACCTTCAGAAAGCAGGAAGTGGGTGTTAAGGGCTCTGGCCAACCTCTGGTGCAGAGAAGCGAGGAAGCATCACAGACTTAGCTCCCGTGTGGGCAAGTGCAGTGGCCTCAGGGCAGGGATTGGCCCCAGGTATGGAGTAGCTACTGCTGCCAACATCCACAGCCCTCCCTGTGCAGTGGGAATTGGCTGCACAATACCTGTCCTTGCAGTGGCAGCAGCGACATCATCCCGAGTGCCCAGTGCTGGCTGTGAGCAGCAACAAAGCACTGGAATGAGGTATCCCCCCACTTCTGCCACAGGATGAGTACCCACTCCCAGACAAGCATAACAGCTGTGGGAGGGGGCCACAAGGGGCATCAGCAGCTCTCCGGAGGAGATGGGGCAGGGAAGGGGAGTGATGTGTCGCTAGTCACAGCTGGGATGGGGCATCCTGGAAGGTGATGAGGCTGGACTCCTGGCTGGCACCCTTCCCAGCTGTGCCAGGTTCAGCCAGCAGCGGGCTGTCGGTCTTTGCTGCTGTTGCCTCCTCCTCGTCATCTTCCATGCTGGGCCAGGCTGACTGGTCCTCTACACGCTTCAGCCGCTCGTTCAGTGCCTTCAGAGCCAGTTGTCTGTGGGGCAAGGGCAAACGTGTGGGTTAGCCCAGGGTGTGAACTGCAAGGCAGAGGTTAACAGCTCTACCCCACAGGGCACTGTGTGAACCCATCCCTGGCTTCTTCCAGGCAGGAGAGGCTGGATTCAGCAGCGCTGGAGATGATCCAGGGCACACAGGACTACCCCATCGAAATCCATGCACGCTCTCACATTATATACACTGAGTTTTAATGACGTGGTGTGCTTGGAGGCTCCACGAATGGGGAAAGAAAGACATAAAACAGGGTAGGGAAAAGCCTAGTGCAAACATCTTGTCCAAAGATTCCTGGTGGGAGTCAGGAAGGCCAACAGGGAAGGGCCAGGATGTGGGGCTGACTCACCACTGTTCCCTGTGCCACAACGGTGGGTGCAGGGCTGCCACAAGCAGGGGTACGGCACCTTCCCAGGCAGTCACCATCCCCTCTCCTCCTGCTAGGATCCCAAACTCTACCTCCTCCTTCTCTAGGGTCTCCCCACCTTTGCTCTGCACTCCCGCTGCCACTCCATGTTTGGAAAAGCAGGACAACATTCCACCAGCTCTCCCAAAATACTCCCTGCTACTTCTGTGACAGTGAAGGCAGCCTCCAGCAGACCCCCTAGAGAAAGCCTAACCTTGGCACCGTGCATACAAATTCCCCATCTCTGATTTTAAACCAAACCCTTGCTGCCCATGAGCAGGTATGGTAAGCAGTACCTTCTCCTCTCGGCATCCTGGGGGTCTGTCCCCGGCAGGCTGATGGTGATGGATGACGGGGCTCCCACGTCGTAGCGTTTGACTGTCTTGCGGCAGACCTTCACCTTCACCAGGAACCTGTGCACCAGGTTGGCCACCAGCCCCACCACGGGCTGCACGATCTCGGGGAAGAAAGTGGCGAAAGCAAAGTGGTCGGACATGTCTCCACGGCCTCTACTGTGCCGTTGATAGAAACGGAGATAGACCCAACTGGAGAGGAGCCCAAATCCATAGGAGACCAGTATACTGCTCTCGACGAGGGCAGTGAGCCGCAGCAGAGCGAGAAGAAGGAGCAAGAGCATGGGCACGGCCTTCATTCTGACTTGGGGCACCTTCAGCACTGTGCTGTCGCCCATCGTCTGCTTGAGGGCCACCAAGACACCCCCGAGGAAGCCCAGCCCACCGTGGATGCGGATGGCAAACAGATAGTCGAGGTGGAAAGAAGCCACGTAGGTGAGGAAGTAGGCGATGGCTCCCAGGAGCCCCACCGAGACGTTCACTACGGCGAAGAAGACCAGCAGCTCCAAGGCTCCCCAGAGAGGTTCCAGCAGGCGCCCGGCAGCCCCCAGCGTGGCTAAGCTGGCGGCCAGGCCCCAGGCCCGCCGCTCCACCAGCCCGTGGGTCAGCAGCGTCCAGAGCCAGCAATTGGGCGGCAGCAGGAAGCCGGGGGTGACGGCCAGCCCGTAGGCCGTGTCCAGCGCGAAGGAGAGCGCGTAGAGCAGCAGAGCGGCGGCGCTCAGCGACTTCACTACCACACTGGTGCCGGCCAGAGCCGCCACGAAGTGCTGCCGAGCTACCGGCAAGTACCGCCGCATCTTCGGCCCCGCCGGCGGGACGGGGCTGCCCCAGGCCCGGCCTGACCCCGGCCCGGGCCCCGCTCGGCCCCGACCAGGCCGCGACCAGGCCCTAGCCCCGCCGCCGCCGCAGCCAGGGCCGGACAAACAGCAGTTCTGCGCGTGCGCAGGGCGGGGCCTGATGGCCTCGTGCTACACCCAGGGACGGGGGGGGTGTTCGGCCGCGAGGCACGATGGGAGACGTAGTCCGGGTGCGCGGTGTGGGAAGGGTTTAGGGGGCCACAGACCCCGGCGGGGCGGGCCCTCAAACACGGGTGGCCCGGGCATGGAAGGCACTCGAGGACGTGGAATCCATAGGACAGGGGGACGCCGAGACACAGTTCTCGGGGGGAGGATGGCACAGGGCACATGGGGATGTGGGGAAGGGGGACACACGTAAGCTCAGAGTAGGTTGAGCCCCTCGTGTGCTGCCTGTGGGTATCTGTGACCTCGCACTGTGCCCGTGTCCTGTCCATGTCCTACCCATGTCACATCCATGTCCCGTCCATTTCCTGCCCACGAGCTCCCAGCAGAGGCTCAGGCAGGTGGGCAGGCTGGTAGGACACAGTGACGTCCTGCCCCTTCACCCCTGGTTGCCAGCCCGGCTCCCTACCCACATACCCAGGCAATGATGCAGCCACCGCCTGTGAAGTGAAAATATGAACATTATTTAATAACTGAGTCTCTGTAATAAACCATTTGAAAATATTTTACAAGGAGTCACACACACAGTATCTTACAAATTTGTCTTTTTGTTGGGTTTTTTGTTTTGTTTTTTGGTTTTTTTTTGAGTTTTCTGACTCTTCTGTACAAAAAAAGACCTCAAAACAAAACAACAGAAAAAAAGGAAAAAAACCAGAAAAATCAAAAAAATTAAAAAAATAAAGAAAAGTCAATTAATTAAAAAAACCAACGCCTTCGAATGAGCAGAGAGAGCAGCTTTTCAGGTGGGGATGGGGCAGGATGTGACCCTGACGGGATGGTGAGGCGGAGCCCGGAGCCACGCTGCCCCTTCATCTCATTTGTTTTTAACTTAAAATAGACTATCTATGTATATATTTATAGGTATGTATAGTGGTGGATTTCTGGCAGAGCACCTAACTAGACTACAGAAGTACACACACTCCCCATTAACACAGAGCCATCTGTTCAAACACAGTTCCCAGAGACAGTAACCAAACACACACTGAAAAAGCTACAAGCAGAATGACCATTAATTAACCCCAGCGCTAATCAGCGCCTACCACCCTCCCCAGCCCATCTGAGGTGGCTGTTCTGAGGGGGCTTCTCTTGGCCCCAGGTAATGGGGTGGCTCTGAGTGGGGTGTCCCAGGGGAGGTGAGGGTCCCCTGAGGCTACCTGCCCAGGCAGTGGCCACCCTATCAGCACCTGGTGGGGGTTACTGGTGGTGAGTATGTGCCCCTGCCCCTGCACCACGGCATCCTGGAGTGTTACCCTGTGCTGTGCCCTGCCAGCCCCACAGCATCTCTCCTGGATGGGTTGGTGAGGTGTCAGGGCTGAGCAGCCATCCTGTCCTTCTCCTCAGCACTCAGTGATTTGGCTGGGGGTGGATCATACACAACCCCCTGACATGAGTGCCTCAGTGTGAGCCACCATACCTGGCAACACCCTGCTGTGGGGTGGCCTTCTGCCCCCCTCCCCCCAGTGCTGGGTGCCTCCAGCCTAGACCCAGGGTGCAGCTCCCCTTGCTGCAGCCAGCTGGCAGCCCAAGGGACAGGCCTGGCACATCTCTTTTGGGGACATGTGGCACCTCCTGCTCCATTGCCTACATTGGGGCATGTGGCGTAGCCCACTCAGGGACAGGTGGTGTGTCCCCCTTGGGGTCAAGTGACACGTTCCCACAATGGCCAGCACAGCAGTTCCTTTGGCAGGGTGGCTGGAGTGGGGCCCAGGCAGGGCTGGGGTGGGCAGTATTTCACAGTGATCTGCAGAACGGAAAAGAAACAAAAAACATTTCCCCCACCCTGCTTCTTTTCATCCTGTGTTGGTGCCCACAAACAAACGAGGATGTCTGAGCCCAGGGCTGCACCGTCTACTCCGCCCTGCCCACCCCAGACCCCCAGGATGCTGGAGCTACCCCAAAATGGGGTCCCAGAATGGGGGGTCTGGGATCTATTGGAACAAATAATACTGACCCGCACAGTCAAGTCAAGTCCTTGGTTCTTTTCTCTTTTTTTTTTTTTTCCTTCCCCTCCCCTTTTTTTCTCATGTATCCTCATTGCTGACAATAAACACGGCTGATCTCCAGGTGAAAATGTTGGAAACTTGATGTAGAAAGATGGGCTTTAAAATCTTCTGCAGGCTAAAAAAATAGGCGAGGTGGAGGGGGGTGATGGGCAGAGGGAGTCAATGCCATGTTCCAAGTCCAACCAGGTGGGAAGGTGAGAAGCCAGGGGACCCAGCCTGTTCTTGCTCTGCCGGGAAGCCCCTGCCTGCACCCCGACTCTTCTTTGGCTGCGACCGGCAGGGAGCACAAGATGGCATTGTGAGAGAGGGTCCCCGAAGCAGTGGAGGGGACATTGCTCCACTGAGCTGGGGAAGGGGATGGAGATGGAGCTTGAAAGAAAAAAAAAAAAAGCTGGTGGGCGCAACCATTGGGGGTGCTAAAGGCAGGTGGCTGGGGGCAGCAGGTGCCGGCTAGCGCTGGAGTAGAGGAGCAGCAGCTGCAGGGAGAGCAGGACCCCCAGGGAGGGGGCAAAGGAAGCCCCTCGGCCACAGTCTGAGGTATCTTCCTGGTGAGGGCAAAGAGAGAGAGACTATGGGGCACCTCTCATGGTGCTTTGGCATCCCAGGGACACCCCACACCCCAATGCAGCTCTGCTGCAACCTTCTGCCCTGGGACCCCTGTGGCTCTGCCCCCCCATGTCTATGATCAACTAAGGGAATATCCCAGGGCTCCCTCCCAAACTCCCAGGCCATCCCATGGCTTTGAACCTACATTAGAGGATTCCTCCCACTAGCACTTGCTCCTCTATGATGACCTCATAGCTCTGCTCCCTTGCTGAGGGGGAACCCATCACCCCAGTTTCCCCAGGGAGGCACCCCCAGCTGTGCTCCTCCCTCCCAGCAGCACGCATTGCCCCAGTCTCTGCCCTGTCCACTCCCTCTAAGAGCTTTGCTCCTCCCTGCCCATCCTGCATGCACCCCACATACTGTTGCATTGTAGTCGAAGCAGATGTGGGGGCCTTTCCGGTAGCGGGGCCTGTCCACCAGCTCACACTGGTTGGGGTCCCTCGGGGGGGCTTTGGAGGTCAAGGAAATCACCGGGGACAATGGCGGTGGGGGCACACAGGGTGACTCCACTCCCATCTGACCTTGCAGCTCCCAGCCCCACACCCAGCCCTGCAAATCCCCAGCTGTCCTCTCACCCTTCTGCCACCACATCCTGGTGGGACTCACCAGGATCCCAAAGGATACCTCGTACCTCTGCCTGTAGCAGCTTGATGGACTCACACTGGCTGCAGAGGGGCTTGTCGGCCACCACAAAGAGCAGATTGGTGTTGGCCAGCCTCTGCGCATGGAAAAGCCTAGAGGTGCGATGGCACGAGGAGGCTGGTTATCCTGTACCCCATGCTTTTCTGGCTCCCCATGCCAGCCTCACTGCTGGGTGGCTCCAGCCAGTGGGGTGTACCTATCCCCATTTCCATCTCCCTATCCTTGTTCTCATCTCTATCTTCATTTGCATCTCAAACTCCAGCCCTTCTCCAGTACCATCCCTGTCCCTATCTCCATTTCCTTCTCCATCGCCAGCCTTGTCCCCAACACCAACCCTCTCCTCATCACCATCTCCATGTCCATCTCAGTCCCAGTCCCCATCCCTGCCCCATGTCAAGTGGCTGCCCAGGGAACTGGTACCAACATACCTTCAGGGCGTGGTCTCACCTGTAGGAGTCCCATTTAAAAATCACCGCCACCCAATGGCCCATACAGATGCCACTGCTCTCTGTCCCCACGGTCCCTCCAAGCCCTGCATGGCATTCCTAGTTGTCACCCCCACCCCCCACCATGGGGCTGCATGGGGGTCTTGGCACAGGCAGCCTGGAGTGGTGTCTCCAGCCCTGCTGGGGCAGCAGGACAGCGGGGACAGACCCACCTGGAGCAGTTGCCGCAGTCAATGATGGCGTTGTAGGTGGCGTTGACGGTGCTGAAGTAGTACTGTGTCTGCTTCATGATGCAGCTCGTCTCCCTGGCTTCCGTGCTGTCCCCCACCACCTCCTCTGTGCCAGCACAGCACCGTGGGATGGGGGCAACCAACCCCTCACCACATATACCCACCACATCTTCTACCTGGTCCCTGCCCACGGCTCCCCAGGGACTCACCTGTCTGGAACCAGCTGCTGTAGGTGAGGCTGTAGAGGAACTGCTGGAAGAGGGACCTGGGAAAGGAGAGCACTGTCATAGCAGGTCTTGCAGACCCAGACACCTGCTGGTGCTCACCCTCCAAAGGAAATGCACCCCACAGAGGGACTGTGGAGGGTCTCACCAGGCTGCAGCTGAGGTCCACCAAGCGAGGTTCAGGAGATCGGCCACCGTGGGCTGTGGGCAAAGAGAGGAGTGGTGAGACAGTGGGTTGCTGGACAGGGATGCCTCCTGTAGCTCCCTGAGCTCCTGGATTGCTTGGTGGTCACCATCTCTGCAGATGCTTACCACAAAGACACCACGGGGTGCAGCGCCCGTGTTGCTCTGGGGCTCAGGGGCACAGACAGACTGGAAGTCATAGGACTCCTTGCGTGCATAGAAGGAGTTGTTGTAGAGGGCCGACATCAGGTTGGCGTCCACCTCGCTGAAGAACTTGCCCACCTAGGACGGAGACACTGACTCTGCACCCAAACAGGTGCTCTGTGGACAAGGATGTGTTACCCCACCCATGACATGAGCTCAAAGGTCTCAGCTCCCGGTTCAGAGAGCCGCCACACAGACACTACTCACCTGGTACCAGTGGTCTTCCTGGTTGGAGAGCACCAGGAAGCCCCCGTCGTCAATGAGGACACAGATGAGGTCCTGGGGAAGGAATGCAGTGTCACTCACCTCCTGGCTGTGCCCAGGGTAAGGTGGGACAGGTAGGTCAGGGAGGTGACAGGTGGGCAGGTGGGGGCAGACAGCAATTGGTCCTTAAGCCAAGTGTGACAGGTGCTTAGAGGCAGTTGGGGGGGTTTAACAGTCCTCTTGCGAGTCCAGGGGGCAACCCCTAGGGTTTTGTCACCATGAGGAGTGTTGTGGGACCCTGAGATTGGGGGGTAGCAGGGGTGCAGGGTGGGTGTGCTTACCCAGACAGCACAGGCAGGGGATAGGGACCCCTCCCAGCCATCTCCTGCTCCCACTGCCTGCTGTCCCCACTCCTGCCCACAACCCACCTTGTTGTTTGCCTCACAGTCCATCTCGCAGCTGGTTGAGGGATCACACTGTCAACCAGAAGCAGAGCAGAGGGACATATTAGCAGGACCATTCTTCCCCAGAGCTGTCCTCCTTGTCAGGAGGAGACATGAGAGGTGGTGTCACCAGGGGTGGGGACGGGTGCCCCCAACAGGATGACAGGCAAGGCTGTGCAGAAGAAGGTACAAGCCCAGTGGGGCACCAGATCTCAGTAGTGCCCATGTCCCTAGCATGCAAAGCTCTCTCCCTGTCCCCATGTCCACCCCTGTGCCAGTATTGCAGCAGCCCTGGGGGACCTACCCGGCGGGCGCCCAGTTGGTCTCGGTCCGTCCGGTTGCTTGCCAGCACTTTGAACTTCTCAGCCCAGGCCTCCAGGTCCAGTTTCACTCCCACCACTGGAGTAGTGAGGAGATGGGGTGAGCCCAAGCATAAGGGGTATGATGAACACCTGCCATCCAGGATGGTGGTGGGGCACCCATCCCCTGCTTACCTGCTGGCTTCAGCGTCTTGCCTTCGATGCTGAGCTCCACGGCTGTGCTGACTAAGATCCCAATGGTGTTGTTCTCCAAGTCCAGCATCTGGTAGCCGGCTGCAGAGGGCAGGGCAGGCGTGAGGGACACATGGGGCCAATGGCAGCCTGTGCCACCCGCCTTGCCCCAAGCCAGCACCTACCATCCCGGTAGGGTGGCTTGAAGATGTAACCCTTGTTATCTAGGCTCCTCCGGTAGAAACTGGCATTGAAGGGCTCCGGTTCTTCTTCCCAATCATCTGCAGCCCTGCAGGGGAGCAGCCACAGGCATGACTTGGCTCTGATTCCACTGGAAATGGCCTCGGGGAGGGCTGGGCACACACACACTCCCCCCAAAACTCACTTGTTAGGGAAGACACGGGTGATGCCGCCATCAGTGGCTGCAAAGACAGCCAAGAGGCTGTACCTGCAAGGAGAGGGAGGGCCAAGCAGAGCAGGGATTAGTGGGGTTTTGTTCTGCCTCCATTCCAATAACCTGTACCAATCCCTCTCTGTCCCCAGACCGAGCAGGCTTTGCTGGGTCACCTCGCCTTCACCTACGTGTTGAGGTCCTGGTCCTTCCAGACCCGCTCCACTAGCTGCTGCGTGATGCCTGTGTCCAGGATCAGGTTGTGCAGGAGGAAGTTGTCGCCTTGGGATGGAGAGGAGAAGGAAGAGGAAGTGAGGGCCGGCCCCAAGGTGGACACCTATGCTTCCCTGCTCTGCCCCAGCACCCACACCAGCCCCTGAGACTCCAACCCTGTCACGTTTTACCCTTTCCCCAACTCCCCCTGCATCTTGTCTCCCCCCCCACCTCCCCACCAGTCCCCGAACCCCAGGCACTGCCAGCTACTCACACTGCTTGGAGTCTGGGGTCACCTTTTCCATGAGGGCAATAAAATTTTCCAGGAACTCGGTGTTGTTATCCGACAAGTCGAGGTCTTTGCAATACTCTCTGGGGTTTGGGGGACAAGGGTTGTTGTTTGCGAGGAGGATGGAAAAGGCAGGGTCAGCTCTCCCCCAGGACAGGCGATGACCATGTTGCCAGCACCCCAGGCTTACCAGGGGTGTATGACATTGGTGACATGCCACCATTCCCATGAGTGTCACCCCACCAGGGCAGCTGGCTTGTGGGCATCTCTACTGAGTGTCCAGCACTCAGCTCATTGTGTTGCTGCCTGTGGTGCCACTGGCTCGGCGTCACGCCGGCCTCCAGTCCCATCACTGCCACAGGCACCTCTGCCAGGGCCAGGTATTGTGAATCCCAGTTTGCCCAGACTGGTATAACCCTAAGCTTGTCTTTCTCCATACTGGTGGGGCTACTGGTGGGACTGGGTGCCTCTGTCACTGTACTTACCTGTGGGGCCAAGTGGGCATTGCTGTGCTCATCCTGTTCTGTCTTGCCCCTGCGGCACCCTGGGGAGCAAGGCTCCATTGCCAGTGTGAGGGTTTGGCTAGGAGCCCCCCATGTTTGCACTGGCAGAACCCCAGCGGCACGGGGTGAGCTGGATCTGCACCCTTTGCCTTGACAAATAGGTATTAGGCGAGGCCGGGCTGGCAGAGGTAGGTGCTCACCTGCAGGCATCACTGGGCCTGTGTCACTCCTGAGACAGGTACTGTGGGGGTGTTGAGTCCTTAATCTGCTCTGGGACCACTGTCAATGCCAGGGACAGCCATGACTGCCTCGGTCACTGTGAGGCTGTAGCCAGATGGCACAGGCTGGTGCCAAGAGCCTTCCAGCCTCAGTGGTGCAGCTGCAGGCAGCGCTGAGGGGTACTCAGGGCTTCCTTCTGCCAAAAACCTCATTAAGAGGAGAAAAGTTGGAGCAGAGGGTTGCAGGGACTGTGTCCATGGGGCAATCAAAAATTCTGGGGCACCCCAGCCAGCCTGTCCCAGTCCCCCACTCCCTGTTTGTGGGCACAGCCACCTAACATCTAATACCGTCACGCACTGATACAGGGGTCACACACCCACGGGGGATGGGGGATATATGGTTTCTGAAAATTGCCCATGGCCCTTGGGCACAGCAGCGCCAATGACAGCTCATACAGTCGCTCTGGGTGCCAGGCCCCCTGCCTGCAGGAGGTTCCTTCTTGCTTCTTGCATAGCCCGGGCTGGCACCCACCATGGACTCACAGAGCCACTTTGGGGGACAGCAGAGGGCTCACTTCAATGTCAACCCCCCATCCTTTTGTCTCCAGCTGGGCACTGGTACCTTGGGCTAGGGTGCCAACTCCACATCTGTTCCTTTAGCACAGTTACAGGATAATTTCTTAATCACTTTTTTTGGTTTTTGCTGTTTCTCACTGATATCCTGCTTTGGTTTCCACATGTTCCTGCCTCATTGCCTGAGGACCCTGAAAAGCTGGGGTTGTGTAATAACTGGATGTTTTGGGCTGGTTTACCCTGAACTGCTGTGAAGGAGCGACAGGGAGGGTGGGGAACATCTGCAGATGGCCCAGGGGGCTGCACTGTTGCCTCAGCCTGCTGCCTGTCCAAGAACTGCAATGGCAAAGCATCTCCTAACAGGGCACCGAGCTGTTATAATGATGTGTAAGTACAGAGGTGATTAACTGGAGATGTTAATTAGGGCTGGTTGCAGGGTGGGAAGGGCAGAGTGACTGCAGGGCTGTGGGGCAACCCAAACACCCTTACAGGTGACAAGACTGGGTAGCACATCCCAGGGGAGGGGATACATCTGCCTGTCTGGGGGCCATGGCATTGTCCTCACATCCCCAACCTCTTGGACATCCAAAACTTGAGCTGGACCCCACCCTTCCTTCTCCCTGAGCCCACAGTCAGCACGACTGTATGGTGCCATGGCTTGGGGGATTTTCAGAAACTATACCTATATATGCACACACAGAGCTCGACTGGGTGCATATATATGGCGCTAGATGCAACCAGGCGGCAGAGCAGGGCCGGGATCCAGGCAGCAGAGCCTCCTTGGTCAAGCGGGGCACACGACACAGAGACAGTGCGAGACGGGACGGGCTGAGGAGGTGGACGAGGCACGATGAGGTGAGGCTGGGGGGCAATGGCAGGGGGCCAGGCGGATGCACACCTCGGCAAGCGCACACGCAAAGCTACCTGGGAGCAATGAACACATGTCCCTCCGACTCAAAGCTGTCGGGCAGCAGGTATTCAAAATCTGCAACAGAAAGGGAAGGTTATCCGGCTGGCGGCGAGCAGGACAGGATGCTGGGGTGGGAGGCCAGGAGGGAGAGAGACGGACAGAGAGAGAGAGAGAGAGATAAAGAGAGAGGGGAGAGGGAACAACAAGAAAAAAGAACCCAAAGGCATTGGCTGCTCTTGGTAACACAAGAGAGAAG
Source organism: Rhinopomastus cyanomelas (assembly GCA_013400115.1). Taxonomy (NCBI): domain Eukaryota; kingdom Metazoa; phylum Chordata; class Aves; order Bucerotiformes; family Rhinopomastidae; genus Rhinopomastus; species Rhinopomastus cyanomelas. Next base: position 356,301 of record VXBP01007155.1, on the reverse strand, counting down.
AAGGAAAAGGCCGTTCTGCTGTCGCTGGCACCGCACAGGAAGGAGAGTTACAGCCAAATCAGGAGAGGTTTGCCCATGTTGGCTTGAATTTGCTGGTTGGCGGGCAGAGGCGGGCGGTTGCGTACGCACGGCAGGTACGCAGGGACACACAGACACACACACACATATATATATGTGCACACAAGTATATATATGCATGTTCAGGGGGGTACAGGGGCATCTCTCTCTCGGGGTGAAGAGGTGGGTGAGGGCAGGGAACTGCATGCTGTGCTCCTGGCCACAGGAAGAGGAGGATCAGCACTCCGTCGTTGGGAAGGAGGGGAACAAAAAAATAAAAGGGAGTTTTCAGGCATCGACACGGCCAGATGGGGAACCTCACCGAGGACAGTCCAACCAGAGGCTCCAGCCCAGCATAGTGACACACAATGCACTGCTGGGCTCTGCTGAAGGCTGCCGCTGGGTGCTGGTGACCCCTTTCCCTCTATGGGGGAGTAGAACCCCAACAGGGGATCCCAATGCTCACCACCAGGCCAGTGCCTCACTCTGCATTAAGGGGGAAGTTGCACCTAGCAGGGTTTGGGGTGCTGCTCCGGAATCCCATGGCAGAGGGGTGGAGGTTCATCTTGTAAGAGTGAGCCAGATTAGGGGGTTTGTGAAAGGGATCCTATGGGACATCCCAGGGTCACCGGCTCCCCACGACAGACACCGCCATCCCCATGCCCTCCTGCCATTGCATGGCATGGCCAGAGGTTGGACTGTTGCTCTCTGAGTGCTGTAGGCTAGGTACAAGCCAATGAGAGGAAGAGGAGGAGAAGGAGGAGAGGAGTATAAAAAACACTCGTACTTGGTCCATCAGCATTGCCATCACAGGGGCATCAGAAGAGGCAACTCAAGGCTGATAGAACAGGGCTGAGGGTGTTGCTGCTACCTCCCCACTGGCCTACCTGCTGGCCCCATCCCCTCTGTCCCTTCCTGTGCTGCCGTGCACCCTGCAGCTGGCCCCATGACTGTGCCGGGGAGCGGGTGCTGCTAGTGGGCACTGTGTGAGGGGTGCCGGTGCAGGGCACATGTGCAGGAAGGAGTATGGTGGCGGGCCCCAGGGGGCTGTATATGCCACCACAGACTGTGCAGGAGCTGTGGGGCCCCTTGTGCTCTGGTGAGTGGCTGGGCATTGCAGGGTCCTGAGCCAAATCCTGCCCTGGGTCACACAGGCAATGGTCACTGCATCAAGGGCACTGGCCCTGGCAACCCCTGCCTGCCTCAGTGTGACTGTGCGCCCAAACTCGGCTGTCCCCAGGGGACATGGACAGCTCTGGGACACTGTGGCTGCTATGGGGCTTCATGCCATGCTGGGCCTTGGGCCAGCAGGGACGGCCACAGAGAAGCCATGGGGGTAAGCAGCGTGACCCTCCCAGGGCTCAGCCACCATGCATCCCCAGGCTCACCATTCCCTGTGCAATGGAATGGCATCACCCTGGGGAGGTCCCATCCCCACCTCTGCCAGAGGTTCCTGCTCAGGGCACTTCCCCCATAAAAGCCTGTCCCAGAGGGAAACAGCAGCAGAGGACTGGGTTCCCCCAGCCACCCTCCATCTCCACCAGCTTTGGATGCCCACCCTGCAGCCCCCTGCTCCCTGCACAGCCCTATCCCTTTCAGGTTGAGTTGTCTTGTGGACGAAGAAGCAGAGGAGCTGGGACAGGGAAGAAAAGGAGCGAGCGGGGTGAGAGGAGCAAGGGAAGAAGAGCAGGGTATCAAACTAGCTACAAAAAACCTTGTGGCTCGAGAACGGCAGTTTCATACGAGATCAGCTCTTGGACGATATCGAACCGGGAGCGATGCACAGGGAGGGAGTGGGGGTCTGTTGTGACAAAGCTCTCATGGACAGAACAAGACATGTTGCTTTCAAATAGAGAGGGAACTGGAGGAGAGGAGGAAGAGGAGGAGGAGGGAGGAGGGCGAGTCAGTGGCAGTTTGCAGGTTCGGCGTGGCAAACGGGCAGGGAAATGGGCAAGCAGGGGGNAGGGGGAAGGGGTGGGGGGGCACAAACAATATTTTATTCAATCTCCGTTTGAATAAAAATATTGTGTATCATAATCATACTGAAAGGAAACCTCTTGCAAAAAACGACACGAAAAGAAAAAAAGAAAAAGGAAAAAATAGAACCCCAGTAACAAAAGAAAAAGGCCACAGTGAAATAAGAAAAATAAAAAAATAAAGAATGCAAAGATATAACTAGAGAAATATATATTTATATATATTCAATACTCCAAAGGAAAATGAGAGTCAGTAGCAAACAGTTGCAACAGTCTTGATATCGAAATGTCCTCACTGAGTTGGGGGGACATGCACGGCACGGTGGTCAGAGCTGGGAAGGATGGGGGGATCCCCCCTCCCAGGGATGGGGACAGCCTGGCCTCATCCTCACAGGGACACAGGGCTCCTGCCCATGGATGGAGGGGGTGGCAGGGGCTAGATCTGGGGTCAAGCCGCCAGGGCAGCTGATGAGGACAAACAGGGAGAACCAGAGGGAAGAGGGGAAGGGTCCAGTTCTCCCACAGTGGGGAGAGGGTCCCTGGGAGCAGCGTAGACCTGTGGTGGGAAGGCTTTCAGCGGGATGGGGGTCAGGGGAGAGAGAAAGAAAGAGAAAGGTGTGGGGGGCAGGCTAACACACATGTACACAGACTAATTCCAAAGGAAAAGTGAAACCAATCAAAACCAAACTTATAAAAAGAAGAAATGGCTTGAACTGAAACCAAACCACCATAATAAACCAAACTAAATTAAAGAGATTCATGCAATCTTTCCCAGTAACTGCCTGCTAAACCTCATCCCTCATCCCCACAAGGCAAACGGGCAGCAGTGAAGTCCCTGCCTGCAGCATGGGGCTGGGGGCTGGGGGGTGTTAAGTGTTAAGAACCAAACCCTCGTCCTCTGGGGCCCCCCAGGCAAGCAGCTTGCTCTCCCTCTCTGCCTTCACCTCGACTCACTTCTTGCTTAGTTTTAGCTTGTCTTTTCCCTCTCAGGAGTGATTCCTATCCCTTCTCACAAGGTTTCTGCTTTGTGTTTCTTCCCCAGGAGCCACGGGCTGGGGTAGGGGCGAGTGGGACTGTGAGAGGGTGACAGGGAAAGCCAGGGGCTACTTACACTTCACTTGCAGGATCTGGTCGCTGAGGTTGGCCTGGATATAGTAGGTGCTGTAGGGAGGCAGAACCAGTCCCAGGCTGCGGAGTGGGGAGAGCAGACAAGCAGTGTGAGGCTTCACAACCACCCAGAGTCCTTGGCTGGCCCCCAGTCCTTGCCTGGGTCACCCCCAGAATGCCCAGTGTCATCTGGTGGCACTCAGAGTTGTCCATAAAGCACCCAGGCTCATTCTGGTGGCACCCAGGGTTGTTTGTAAAGCACCCAGGGTCATTCTGGTGGCACCCAGTGCTGTCCCCAAAGAACCCAGGGTTATTTTGGAGCAACCATGACCATCCTCGGAGCACCCAGGTGCAATCTGGGGCACTCAAGGCACCCTTGGAGCATGCAGGGCCATTCTGGTGGCATCCAGAGTTGTTCCCAGGGTACTTAGGGCCATTCTCTGAGAACCTAGGGCCATCCTGGTGGCACCTAGGGCCATCTCAGGGTCATCCCTGAGCACAAGAGGCGGCAAGTCTGTCCCGTCAGGGCTGAGCTGGAACCAAGGGAGATGCATCTGGAAGAGGAACACCACATCCCTGCAAAGGAGGAAGGCAGGAAGAAACAGTCTCTAAAAATGGACAAACCCCTTCCAGTGAGGAGAGTCTGAAGTCTACCATTACACAGGCTTTGACTGCTGGTGAACCAGGAAGGAGAGGGATCCAGCAGCCAGGAGTCTGACACACAGGGTGTCAGATGGGTGGGAAAGGATGGGTGGCACAAGTGGGTGGCTGTGACCCTTGCGCTGGACCTCCAGAACTGAGTGGTGAGGAAGGTACATTGCATGTCAGGGGGGCCACACGGCTCCTTGCAGGAAAAGGCAGCATGTTGGTCATGACAATATCACAGTCCTTTTTACACATCTATTGGTGCAAACTGGTACAAACTGGGCACAACACTGCAGCCCTGTGCTCTTGTGAGGCTGGCCGATGCCCGGTGGGTGTGGGTGTGCCAGCAGCACTGCTCACCTGTAGTTGGTGCTTTTGATGGGGGCCCATGTATAGGTCCTGAACACCTCATCGATGTATTGCTGTGAGCCAGAGGGAGCCAGTCAGGCGCCTGTGGTGCCAGGACCCCACCAGCATGGTGACTGGGGACCCTGGCTCCAAGCCTGGTGCTGGATACAGCCCCGCACTCCCCGCTGCTGGGCTGGGTGCTCAGCATGGTAGCAGTTTCAGCCACGACTCCCTTCTCCTTAGTGTTACCTCATCCAGGGATTTGATGAGGGTCTTGATGAACCTCTGCCCATCATTCCCATCAATCATGCTCCTCCGGATCTGAGGGACAGAAAGGAGGCAACTGGTTGTCACAAAGCCTGGACAAGTGCCCATGAGCATGCACTCCAGTGGGGTGGCACTGGGGACTCTGCAGTGGCAAAAGGTGAACAGCTGAGGGTGGCCTCATCAGGCTGGCACCCAAGGGACAGTGACCCAGCTCCTGTCCCTCTTGTGGCCAAGCAAGAGCTGTGCCAGGGCCTTTAGGATAAGGTGCTTCCCAGGGTAGGCTGAGGGAGGCTGAGTTCCCTTTGCAACTTGCGGAACGACCTGCCTGTACCCCAAAAGCTGCCCCATGTCTGTTCACCTCCTCCTTGTTCTCATCCTCCAGCTCAGCATCAAGGAAGTCCAGTGTCACCGGCTCACGGAAGTTTATGATCTGCAGGCAGAAAGGGGATGCTGGGGAAAGGGCTCAGGGCTCCACTACTGCTGCTTGGTCCATACAGACTTGTCACTACTCATCACAGAATCATAGAATCAGAATCATTGCATCATTATGGATTGGAAGGGACCTCGAAAGATCATCTAGTCCAATCCCCCTGACACAGCAGGATCACCCAGACCAAGTCACACAGGAACACATCCAGGCGGGTCGTGAACATCTCCAGTGAAGGAGACTCCACAACCACCCTGGGCAACCCGTTCCAGTGCTCCGTCACCCTCACTGTGAAGAAGNTGTTCTTGCCCAGATGCAAGACTCTACACTTACCCTTGTTATAGCTCATTAGATTTTTCTCAGCTCAGCTCTCCAGCCTGTCCAGGTCTCGTTGCATGACAGCACAGTCTGCTGGGGTGTCAGCCACTCCTCCCAGCTTTGTGTCATCAGCAAACTTGCTGACAGTGCATGCCAATCCCTCATCCAGGTCATCAATGAATAGATTGAACAGGACTGGTCCCAGCACCGACCCCTGGGGCACTCCACTAGATACAGGTGGAGTAGATACAGTCTGTCTGGATACAGACTCCTCCAACTAGACTCTGTCCTATTGACCACGAGTCTCGGACTTCTACCTTGTAGCCAGTTTACGATCCACCTCACTACCCTAAAACCTAGGCCACACTGCCTCAGTTTGGCTGTGAGGATACTAATTAGCTTCTGATGATGATGGGATGCCACATGTCCCACTAACCCCCACCTCGATAGGCCCCTTCTCACCTGGGGCTGCAGGTTGGGGTGCAGCAGGACGTAGCCATTCAGGTCAATAGCGAAGACATAACCATTTGCCCCTAGCTGTGGGAGGACAGCAGGAGTTGAGGCTGATGTGCCCTGATGTTGTGTGACCACCCTCCCTTACACAGGCAGAGCCCATCCCACATCACCCTCAGGCTCAGTGAGCTATTCTGTCCATCTATCTCTACTTTCAGGTTGACAGCATCTCTCACCCTGGCTCTGGACTTTGCCTGCTGTCATATTTCCCAGGCTGGTAAGGTTTATTCCCTGCTGACCATGCAAGGATTTTCACTCTGCTCTGGGTCACAACGCACCACCCAGCTCTGCTCCTGCCCACCTGCCTGCTCTAGTCCCTATCTGCTATCCCCAGTGCTTCCACAGGTGCTGTGGGGTACTGGGGTCACAGCCTGGAGCTCCCCACAGTGGGATTTCCCACTGGGCTTGGGCAGGGACAGAGAGGAAGGGGTTCCCACGCACATTGTACCGCGGCGTCAGCCTCTTGATGTCATTGAGAGCCACATCAATCCCCATAACGCCCAGGATGAGCTGGTTCTAGAAGGAAACATAGGAAGGGAGGCGGGTGGGTGCAGGACTGTCACCTGCCAGCACTAGTATGGGGATAGGGAACAGGACAGACCTCTTCTCTCTGAGGACACGTGGGTCAGATCCAGAGACAGGAGGGGCACAGCAGCCTTCCGCCGGCCACTGCAGCCCCTAGAGACTGGCAGCTGCCAGTATTACCATTGAATGGGGAGGAAAGCCACTTGGGGTCCTGGGGATGGCAGCCACCCCATGTCTCATTCCATAGGTGAGACCAGCTGCACCTCATAGGTGCCAGTGTTCCCCTACCCACAGCCAGGCACCCAGCATTGGGGCACCACCATCTCCAACCCACAATGGCCCCACACTGGGGTTCCCAGTCCAGCCAGAGCAGTGGCACCCACAATCTCCTACCTTCCTGTCACTGCTGTCCTCAGTCAGGTTGAACACTGGCAGTGTGCCCGTCACCACCAGTCCCAGGCCCTGCAAAAGCACAAAGGGTGACACGTAGCCGCTTGGCAGCCCAAGGACCCAAAGCAGCAGAGAGGGTTCCCCTCTGGCAAGGGAGATTGGAGCACATGCTGTGGGGGGTTCTGGGTCCAGTGTCTTGTCTCCAGTTGCGCTCTGGGGCTCGGAGTCCTTACCAGGGCATCCTGGTAGACGTTGGTCCACTGAACCTGCTTGGCTCGGTTCCCAGCCAGGACCATAGGTCTGCCCAACACATCCAGGTACTCCTGTGGGGTGAGAGGGTGAGGAAAAGCATGGCATGGGAGCCATGTGTCTCTCTGCTTCAACCTGGTGACAACCCCATCCCCAAGCATGCCCCAGCACCAGCCAAAGCTCTTTGCATAGAATCATAGAATCATTAGAGATTGGAAGGGACCTTCTCTGTGGGCTGGTTATGCTCTGTCATACCCACAGCTGCTGTCTCCCTTTAGGGATTTTTTCCTGGGGCAGGTTTCCCTTATTCTGGCTCCCCATACTAAGGCAAACCTCTGGACAGGGGAGTAGCCCCTATGCTGTGATGCCAGTCCTGCCCTGAGGGACTGCTCTGCTCAGGGACCTGTCACCTGCCCACTACAGCACCCCATGAGCATCTGATAAAGAAAAGGGGCAGGGTGTGGGGCAGACATGCCTGGCTCTGCCAAACAGGGCTATACCAGGACTGGCCCTGCCCACACTTGCTCCTTGTCCATGCTCAGCTCTGATTAATGCCTGATGTTTCATAATTAGTCACTGAAAAGCCAGCAGGTCTGTGGGGAGCTGTGCAGGGCAAACTGCTGGTTCTGACAGCGGGAGAGGGAGCTGTCTCTCTGGCAGAGAGTTCAGCTCCCTAGCTTGCTGCCATGCTCGAGCCCAGCCTTTGGGCTCTCTGTGTGCAGGCAGAGGCTGCCTGAGCCCCACCTGCCAGCATCCTGACCACACCTACCTGTGTGTTGATGCGAATGGCACCGATGGAGGGGATTTCAAAGTAGTAACCTGGAAAAAGGGAGAGAAAGGCAGGTGGAGGGCTGTCTGTCTGCTTGTCCAGCAGTCCTTGCCAGAGGCAGTAGGTGCTGGAGCCAGCCCCTGTGTCTCCTGTGCCCACTGGGTGCCAGCCCCACTCACCTTTGTTGGCACAGGCCATCCACTGCAGCGGGGTCACGTCGTAGTTGTGCTGCCCCACGGAGAAGGTGAAGACTCGCACCTGCGGCAGAGCGAGGGGTGAGCTGGGCACCCTGGACTTCCACAGCCGGCCTGCCCAGGACAGCATGGCACTGCCTGCTGCGGCTCACAGACCATGCTGCCTGTGGCCAGGTGGGCAGAAGGTTTCTTCTGCACATGCTGGTTGTGCTAGCAGCAAGAGCGCCCTTCTCTCCTCACCTGGTCTTGGACAGTTCTGTCCCCCAGTATCAATCTGTTGCCCAAACTACCTACCCTGGGGATTTTCATGCTGGAGCATCACTGCACCTAGAGGGTTCTGGGTCCTTTGAGGGTCCTGCATGGACAAGATGCTGCAACCCTATGGGTCTCATAGTCTTAGCCAACAACGGGGACCCTTCTGAGGTTTATCTGCCTGCTAGCATCCCCGTCCCATGCTTGGAGTGTGCTTGCCCCGGTACTGGCATTTGGGGAGTCCACCATGCCCATTCCCTCCCTGTGAGGTGCCTGGCCCCTGTCTCCCACAAACCAAGATGGGATCTAGCTATAAACGATACAGGTGCATCAGCCATCCCAGCACCAGGACAGTGGCTCAGGTGTGGGAGAACAGTGATGAAGCAGATGAGATAGAGCTGGCAGCAGAGCTGGAGCAGCCCTCTCCCTTTCTGTTGAGTGATTCTTGCCATGTGCATGGCCCTACAGCCCCTCACCGTCTTATTTGGCCAGTTGTACTTCTCAAAGACATCCTGAACCCGGTCCTCGCCTCCATCTGTGAACATCATGATCATCTTGTTGCAGTTGGCTCGTGTGATATTGGACTGTGAGGAAGAGAGATGGTGTTTGAGGCTGGATCCTGAGTGAGTGGCACTGAGCATATGACTGGAAGTGGCCAGGAGGGTTGGCCCTGATCCATCTCTTTTCCCAACCTGTTTCTCCAGGATAGGGGTGTTTGGGGGGACTGGGCAGGAGCAGAGGTGCTGTCTGCTATTTTTGCTGGGCACCTAACAGCATAGTTTACCTTCATTTTGCTTCTGCTGTAGGTGCCTAGCAGAATCTGACCCTGCTAACTTTAAAGAACTGAGAGATGCTGTGGCTTCAGCAAAACATTACCTGTTAGTGTGTGGGGAGTGGGACGTCTCCCCTGGCATTGCAAACCAGCACAAGGAGCCTTCTGCACACCAAAGCTCCAGATGCAGGGCAGCATCTGGGTGGGTTCTGGGAGCTCTCCCACTGCCCCTAGCACCAAGGGTGCACTTTGCCCTCCCCAGCTCGCAGCCTGGCCCCTTGCTCACATTTTGCAGCTGGTCAAAGGCGTACTCGAAGCCAGCCTTGTAGTCAGTTGTGCCCTTGGCCACCATGCCCTGCACGTCCTCCTTGAAGACCTTCTTGTTACGGATGTTGGCCTGCACCAGGTGCTTGAAGCATGACACGGGCTTTGCCTTCTCATTGAACTAGGCAGGAAAAGGGAGGGGTTGGGTTGCAGACAGGGGACAGAGGCAGCCCTGAAAGGGACTTTTTACAAGGGACTCTAATGATAAGAAAGAGGTGATGGTTTCAAGGTAGAAGAGGTGAGATTTATATTAGATCTTGGGAAGAAATTCCTCACTGCTCAGGTTGCCCAGCAAGGTTGTGGCTGCTCCATCCTTGGAAGAGTTCAAGGCCAGGTTGGATGGGGCTCTGATCGAGTGAGAGGTGTCTCTGCCCATGGCAGTGGATTTGAACTAGGTGATCTCTGAGACCTTTTCCAACCCAAACAATTCTGTGACTCTGTGACAAACCACACACCACGCTCAGCTCCCATGGGTGGGAGATTGGCCTGAGCATCCTGTGTCCTACATCCCAGGGACAGCTGATGCTGAAAATGGGGCTTAGCTTGGGCCAGATCTAGGATGGAGGTGCCTGTGTGGGAGCTAGCAGTGGGTGCTGCCAGCACGAGGCTTGCCCGTGCTCTCACTTCTTCAGGATTCCTGCAAGCAGAGGAGCTGTGCCACACTGGGCTGCACCGGCAGCGGGAGCAGGTGCTGCCTCTCACTTATGGCTTAATTTGCTGGCAATAGGGCTCATTCATTAGGGGAGTAGTGATCCAGCTAACAGAGCTGGGCCAGACACATTAATTAGTGCCAGCATGCTTGTGGCCAGACAGGGGAGGGCTGGCACAGGATGGGTGCCCAGTGACGTGCAGATGCAGTGCTACAGCTGCTCGTGACAATGCCATGGGGGCATGATGTCACTGGATGGTGATAGACAGAAGGGGGCTGCTTGGGAACAACCCAGGAGCCCTGGGATAGGGAGAGCTTTCACTCTTTAGCATGTACAGCCAAATCCCTGCTCATGGGCAGATGGGTGGTTAGGAAGAAAAAAATGGCATTTCTTGCTGTACAGAGGCTAGGTGGGTCTGTGGTGGGGTGCTGTCCAGGGGTTCAGTCCTGCCACTCATCCCACAGCACTCACCGAGGCCACATTGACATAGTCATCATCTGAGAGGGTGTCCAGCATCTCATAGACTGAGGTCTTCATCAGCTTGAGGGTGAGGCCACTCACACTGCCACTCCTGGTAGGATAGCAGAGTGCTGGGGACTCAGCAGCAAGGGAACATAGGGCTCTTCACCACCACTGTCTCATGCAGCTTCCCCACAGCCATCACCCGGGCCTGGTTCAGCCTGGATGTGGCCCCCACCCAGGTACTCACACATCCACAATGATGACCATGTCCTTTGGGGAGGAGGCACCTTGGATGTACCTGCAGGATGCAGAGGGAAGTCAGTGGGGTCAACTCATTATGGGGGGGATCTCTAACCCTGCTAGATGACTCCCAAGAGCAAAGCTCAGCCACATATTGAGTGGCTGGGGAGACGTTCCAAGAGCACCCGTGTACCCACAGCCATGGTGACCCCATGGTGAGAGGCAGGGACCTTTAAGGCAGTGGTGGCCAAGCAGGAGAAGGGACATGGCATGGCATGACAACCAGCAGCAATCAGTACCATCTCAGCTGAATGAGCACTAAACACTAAACTCTTCCATCATCACAGGATCCTTTTCTGTGCCCTGATTATGTTGATACACACCACCCTATTAAGATGCTATTTACCACCTCAGCAGCTTCAAAGGCCAGGCTGATTAGGTTTTTAGCTACGAGGAGGAAAAATAGTAATGTTACATAAATCCTTCCCCTGAAAACCATTGGCGAAGCCTTCCTCACCCCTTGAAGCTGGCAGCCCCACTGTGCCATCTTGTGTGGGACAGTCTGAGTGGTGCTGACAGTCATCCCAGTGACACCAGGCACAGCCCAACCTCCTTGTCCCACCACATGAGAACTGATCCTGCCATAGCTGAAGTCCAAAGGATTCTCATTATTGGTCTGATCAGTATCAGGCCTGATGCAATTTAGTGTTATTAGTTATTAGTATCAATTACCCATATTTCTGGGAAGGACTGGGGAAAGGGCAGGCTCTGATTGCTAACCCCCGTCCTGATGTTCCCTAATTACCCAGGTGGGATGTGGGATAAGGGATGCTGGCATGGGGCTGTTCTTGGTGGGTTCCGCAGCCCTCCGGGACTTCCTAATCCTGCTGGGGTTCAAGGGGGCAGGCAGCTGCTTGGAGGCTTCCTGCAGAGTTTGGTTCCCACCCTATTCTCTGGGCTAGGGTGCCAGCACGATGAGGGGCCCAACTAAGATGCTGTCCATAACGGGTTGTGGCAGCACATCCATCTCCAGCTGCCCTGCTCAGACAAACACCTGAGGCAGGGCAGAAGAAAGCTATGCCTAATGGTACCATCTATCACAGGAGGGGATGGCAGGACAGAGGGGCCGGTGGCCACACTGAGGTTGTGGGCAAACCGTGGAGTGCCCCAACAAACCCCAGTGTGAGGGTAGGAGAGTATCCCAAAGGAGTGTCCTCCCACGGTCTCAAGGGTGCTGCTGTCCGCCCAGCTAGCGGACATAGAGCTGGGCTAGCCAGGCTTGACAGCCCCCACACAAACCAGCAGTCCCCGCTGAATGGTCTGCTAGTTCCCTCCGCACCAATAACACCCAGAGCTGCCTTGGCAAAGACAGTAATTAATGTGGAGCTATCAAAGACAATCATAGTAGCAGGATCACTAATTTTCTGACAAGGAGAGGTGGCAGCTCCTGGCAGGTGGCCAGGCAGGGGGCGCTGCCCTAGGACACCGAACTCCCTGGGTTCTGCTTGGGACCTGAAGCCCCTCTCCTCTTCCCGCCCGCATTTTTAGGAGATTGCAGCAAGGTGGTGCCAAGGTCTGTGTGGACAGGAAGAGTCTCAACACCACTCCATGTTCTGTGTGGCCAAATGACTGCTTATAGCCACAGCTTCACTAGAGGCAGGCACTGCCAAACCGTTTTTCTCTCTTCACCCTCCTGGCTCACATTTTTCACTAGCAATCTGCTGTCCTGTTTGGGTGGGAATGGTGCCTGGCCCAGCTGTGGCTGCAGAGAAGAGCAGGGCAGGGGGCAGCTCTCCCTGCTTGGTCTGTGTCCAAGGATTCCTCTCACCATCCCACTCTGCCTTCCTGGGAAGAGGAAAGCCAAGGGCTGCAGCATGGATGCCCCTGCCATGCACTGTGACTGTCTGCCAATGCCAGCTGTATGTGGAATGGAAAGGGGAGTTTCCTGGCTGCTCCCAGTTGGGAAGGGCTGGTAAAGAGACCCCCTCCCCATGTGGCACCCCCTTACCAGGGCCGCCGGCGCACATCGTAGAGGTCAATCTTATTGGGGGCTCTCCACGGGGTGGCTGTGGGGAGAACACAGGTGGTGAGCAAGGTGGGGGCTGACGGAACAGGGCAGAGGGATGCCCAGGGCTGAGAAGGCATCAAGCTCTGGCTGGGAGCTCATACCAAAGAGCAGCTGTGTGTGCCAGGGCTGGCAATGGGTGAAACTTGCCCACCTCTGATGGTGAGAAGGGCCTGAGCTGCCCTTGGCCAGACTCCCCTAACCAGCAACAGCCCTCCACCACCCCTCAGCACGCACCAGGGTAGTAGCGGGTGACGCCAGTGGCACTGCCAAACACCTGCCAGAGCAGTGAAGGATCCTCCTTCCGATTCTCAATGAAGACATCCTCCAGTGCTTGCGTCCAGTTCAGCTCATTGAGGATGACAGTGGCTGTGGGAGACCGAGGCAGGTGTGGTTAGTGAGTGGGCCGAGGAGTCACAGGGACCATACTGTCCCCACAGTTATGGCAAGGAGAGGCAGCGTGTCCCTTCCCATGAAAGAACCCACAGGGTCATCCCCTTGACCCCCTCACTCACATGGGCTCCAGTATCAGCCTACTATCCCTTCTTCTGGGACCTGAGCCACCCTACTGTCCTTGTCTCCTGGCTCTGGGGTGGGAACAGCCACTGTTTGCCATCTCTGCCCCTTCCTTGGCATAGCACCTGGCTCTTCCTGTCACCATGCATCATTGCTGAGCCACGCTGAGCCCCAAGGGACTCACTCTGCATCCTGCTGGCCCTCACACCTCATGCAAAAGTAATTAAGACACCAGCAAAGAGTAGTTTTAAATTATTCTGCTATTAAAGCAAAAGATAAGCTGCTGTCAGCCCCAGCCTGTGATTAATCAAGGGAAGGCTGGTGGAACACGGGGTGGGGGAACAGCAAGGCAGGTACAAGACTTGTCCAGCCATCGGGGACACTGCCTTGGAGACAGTGGGACCTTATGGTGCTCACAGGGTCCTTTGGAGCACTCCAAAGACCTGAGTGCCTTTGGCACCCTCTAACAGCCCATGGAATGGAAAAGCCGGGCGAGTGCTGTGGGCAGTAGAGGGCAGCTGACAGCACACCAAGATAGGTGCTGCTGCCTCCTGGGGGATCCTCAGTAAGGTTTTGGGGTGCAAAAGCTCTAGGAGCAGCATTTCTCCTCAGCACTGGGCAGAGCAACCAGTGTGGTGCCACATGGGAGCTGGTGTGTATTTAAGGAGCATATTTAGCTCTCCTAAGGCTCCTGCCAACACTTCTCCCTCCTTAAAACACTGTCATCACCCATTACAGCCTTTGCCAGAGCCTTGTGGGTGCTGGTGGGAAGTGGGTAGGTTTCCCCCAGGGTGAGTACCAATCCCTCCATCCCAGAACCACTACTGAAGACTTCTCCTTCCCTCGTTCATCTTCAACCAGCGATCTAACCCACCTGGGCCTCCCTGGGCATCTCTCAGCACTTGTGCTGCCACACAGCATTGCTGTCTGGGCACTCAGAATGATTCCCTGGCTCTGGCACTAGATGGGGTTTTTCCAGGAGAAGGGGCTGGGAGCAGCCCTGGACAGTGCTGCCAGACTTGGTGAGCCAATGACACATCCTTGACAGCCCTGGCAGCCCCTTGGAACTTGTCAGCCACAGCAGCAAACCATACCCCATCCCAGAGCACAGCCACAACCCAGTTCTCTCCTCACACACAAACCCACCACCACATGCTCCCCGTTCACAGTGATGAGCTGCTGCTCACCAGATGGGAGGCTGCCACTGCACAGGGGACCTCTGTCCCTGTGGGCCAAGGCCTGAGCTGTCATCCCCACTGGTGCTACCCTGTTCCTCTGTTGTCCCTGTGTCCCTGCCAGAGTGAGCCCAGCTCCACCCCAGTGGCGAGTGTGTGCAGATTTAATTAAAAAGGACGAAGCAAATAAAACACATAGGATGTAATTTAGCTTTAGCTTGGAGAAGACTTGAGGGGTGACCTCATTAATGTCTACAAATATTTGAGGGGTGGGTGTCAGGAGGATGGACCTGGGCTTTTCTTGGTGTCATGTAGTGATGGGACAAGGGGCAATGGTTATAAGCTGGAACACAGAAGGTTCCACATCAACCTGAGAAGGAACTTCTTCACAGTGAGGGTGATGGAGCACTGGAACAGGCTGCCCAGGGTGGTTGTGGAGTCTCCTTCACTGAGGACGTTTAAGACCCGCCTGGATGTGTTCCTGTGTGACTTGGTCTAGGTGATCCTGCTGTGTCGGGGGATTGGACTAGATGATCTTTCGAGGTCCCTTCCAGTCCGTAGTGATTCTATGATTCTATGATTCTATTCTAATTTGTGTGCAGGGATGACAGAGGAGGGCGTCTCCGCGGTGGTTTAATTATCGTGGCAGGTAGTGATATTGTGTCTCCATCGAGTTCCCCCAGGGAGACGCTCTCTTCATGTGGCAATGTGGGGACTGGCCATACTTGTGGGGGTCCCCAGCAGGAAAGGGCACATGAGTGACCTTGTGCCTGTACTCCAAACCTGCTTTCTGGGTCATAGCAGCTGAACACTCTGCCCTGCACCCTGGCTTTTCAGAGCATCCCAATGCCCACACACCACTGCAGCTCCTTTTCCTGGCTACTAATGGGACGTGTGTGGGGGTGTTCCCTTCTTGGAACCCCTTGGCCCTTCATCCTGTCTGCTCTCCAAGCAGCTGCAAGTCTCCGGAGAATGTTAATCTCCAGCCTGCTCTCAGCCCACAACTGAGAGTGATGATTTATGTGGCCATGACAGGTCATCTGCCATGGTGTTGGCTGGTGAGCAGGGGCAAGGAGTAATAAATATCTCATACCGCAGAGCCCACCCCGCTTGCACGATGTGCTTCATTAGCTGCCTGGAGCTGCCTGGCCTGTGCTGGCTGGGTAATAAAACTAATTGCAGATTTCTAATCCACTGCTGCTGCTACTGTGGTGAAACTGTCACAGTGAGGCAGCTCTGACCAACAAGCCCATGGACCCAGAAAGTGCTGCTCGGGGCAGGAATGTGAGCTCAGCCTTTGTCACCATTGTGACCGCCCAGGAGCCTTTGGCAAGTGCCACTGCAACAAAGGGGTGTGGGGATAGCAGTGCCCTTGGCTGCATGGGGAGATGAGAGGTAACCTGAACAGCAGAGTCTGGGGGTGGGTAGGATATGTCAGTCAGGTGCTGGAGGATGTTCTCCAGATGGAAGTGGTGCCCAGGCACTAGAAGGAAATGGAGGTGCAAAGCAGCCACTAGAGGGAAATGGAGACCGACTGTCACCATATGCCTCCACAGCAGGGAGAGGTAGAAGAGCACTCTGGAAGCTCAGGGACTGGGTCACTTCCTGACAGGGACTGAAAGTTGGTGTGGCACATCTTATCCCATCCATGTGTCTATCCATCCGTCTATCCACCCATCCATCCACCTGTCTGTCCATCTCTTTCTCCCTGCTTCTCTGTTGCACAGTCCTGTCTCACCTCCCATCCATGAATAGGGAATTGTTGCCTCTGGAATTGCTCCTGCATAGAGTGTCTCTGTCCCTCTGATCGTCTCTAGCATTCACTTTGAACCTCGAGCTCTGCTGAGCTCTTGTCCAGGGAGGATCACAGCCGTGTGTGCACCCCCAAGCTCCAGCTTGTGCTCTAATTACCATTTCCCCTTTGCTCTCCCCTCCTAATAACTCCTAAACCTCAATCTGTCTCTTCAGCCATGTTGAGCTCTTGAGGGCCCCTGCAGAGGAATACATTATCATCTCTGTCATGACAACATGACTCTGCCTCTTCTCAGTGCCCACCCAGCACCAAGACCCTGCTGGGGCACCTTGAGGTTATGGTTCCCATGGCTGTGGCACCCCAAGCAGAAGAGGTAGAGGCTGAGCTCGTCCTGGCAGCATAGAGCAGAGTGTGTGAAGAGGGGCACTCACAGCCTTTGTAGATGTCCGTTGGGATCTGCACAGCAGCGTACGAGTAGTTAACCCTAGTCTTGAAGTTGGCATCCTCGGTGAACTCCAGCTTCAAGGAATTGGACTTCTCCTTCTCCTTCTCCTTCTCATTCTCTTCCCCCTCAGGATCATCCTGGCAAAGGAGCAGAGCACACGGGATCACATAGATGCACATCAGGAATGCCACTGCTCAAAGCCCATCACCACATGGGCTCCTATGGAGACCAGTGATGCCATCTCTCATGCTGGATTCGGCCTGTGACTTGTGCCAATGTTAATGGAATGGGGGAATAGGTGCTGAAAGCAGGTAGGCATGATGGTGGGTGCCAGTTACTCCTGCCTCTCTGGCTTTGGTAGCATGGCAGGTATTAAACCAGACAGAAAAACCCCAAACTACAGGAGAAAAAAATAAGTCTTGAAAATCAATTAGCAGCAAAAGGCAACTATCAAAGAACAAATTAAAACAGAGCAAAGCTTAGTGCTCTGTCAATAAGCAATGCAAACAATATTTAATTATGGTGGAGAGTCAGTGAATTCCCTGCTGCTGGTGCTGGAACATGATCCCTCATCTCCCCAGCCTTCCTCTCCATTCTTGGGGCCCTAAGGTAACACCCTGTACCTGGGCAGACACAGGCAATCCAGCACAGGGACATGCCAAGTCAAGCTGGGGAATAAGATGGCTTCAGTCACCTTCACAAGGCTCCTGAATGCAAATTCCCTGGAGAAGTAGCTCAATGTTTCTCCCCCTGTGCCTCCTACAGCGAGGTGCCCATCTCAGAGTCCCCACAAGTCTGTCTGACTGTGGTAGCAGAGATCAGCCCTGCAAAACTGACCATGGACGTGACCAGAGGTCTGAGCAGCTACAAACAGGTGAGGGTGTGCTAGGGACAGGCACACAGAGGGATGTTCCAAGCCATTCCACACCAAAGCACCCGGGTGCCGGTAGGGAAAAAGGGGTAGGAGATGGTCCCTGCTGCTGCCTTCAATTACCCCATGCAAGCCCCATAGCCAGGCTTTTCTCAGTAAAAGCTAGGGGACAAAAGATCTGGATTTCTCATGTGAGAAGCTGCATATTCAAAGGAAAGAAATACTGGCTATAAACTACAAAGCTTGTTTAACACTTATCCTGACCTCCTCCTAGCTTCACCTCCCCAGGCAACACAGCTAGATGCCACCTCCCCTTATGCCAGCAGAAGCCAGTCACTGAGGAGGTGACATTCTCCTGACATTGTGGGGGGGTGGCCAAACCATTCGATACAGCTCGGAAGAATAACAGGAGTGACGTGCGAGGTTTGGGCTTTGATTCCAGTCCCCAGTTTGTGAGTGTAAGCACGTTGCTGTGCTGATCCTGGCACAGGGACTCCAGCCACCTAGAAAGACACCAAACTTACTAACAGGGATGGTCCTCACTTCCTCTGAACGGTATTGCTGAGACTGGAATCCAGATTATGCTTGTGATTTTGTGTAAAACTGGCAAAAAGGCACAAACCTGACTGCTGGATACCCCGTCAAGCCATGATGCTGTAGCAGAGCTGGGCCATGGGCTATGCTGACGGGCAGCCCCTAGCCTGCCATCGATGTGGGGCTCAGGGCTGGGGGGGAGGGGGAAACGGTTGCACATGTAATATTTCACCCATTTCCACCTCCTTGAGTATCAGATGGTGATTTAGATGCATCTGCTGAGATTAAAGCTGTGGTACCAAGGGTGCCTACAGAACCAAAACCCCTGCTTTGACCACAAAACCTGAGCCAAGCAAAGTCCTGCTTGTGACACCTCATGTTCTGCCTGATCTCTGATAGGCTGGGCACCTGACCAGGTTCAGCCCATCTGCTGCTGCCACCATCACCAGAAAAGTCCAATCCTCCCCATTTCCTCCATGCTAGCATGGTTGCTCTCCATCAGCCCTGGAGCTCCTGGATGTAATTACCACTCCCTGGTTTTATTGTTGCTCTGTTCTGTCACCCACCCATGAGTGGTTAATTTGTATTCTGCAAAGCTCGGTGCTGTCTGGCTGCTCTAGGAGCTGTACAGAGACCCATGTATAGATCTCAGAGACAAACATACAGTTATCTATACATGGGACACTTCATGCATCACTGACACCTCTACGGCAAACGAAGCTGTGGAAAGCACTGATGTTATATCCAAGCTACGTTTACCCTTTATCCATAAATCTCCTGACTCCACCAGAGTTATTCCTGTTTAAGCCAGGCTGAATATGGCCCCTGAAATGGGGTCATTTCCACTTGGATCAGGCACACAGAACTGTCACCAGCCCAGGCAGAGAAGAGAGCACCTCAGTGCTAGGCTGAGGTTATAAGGATCCACCCTGGCAAGTCCTGAGGAGGAATTTCTGCATTCAATTTTTATTAGAACAAAGGGGAGCATGGTCCTGGTTATCCTGGATTTACACTGAGTTTTAAGTATCTTGGCAGGCCCCCAGCCAGATTGTGCAGCGTTCCTCATCGTTACGTTTCAAAAGGGCTTGGGAACATCTTTTTATCTGTTACCATACGTACAATGCATCCCGACTAGATGGTCTAGTTTGAATAGATTATTTGCCACACACTATTACGAACGGACTTTGTGTCAATATTTCAATATTATCTGTATTTATTGCTTCAGCAAGACGTTATCACATGTTGAGAGCTTTTACTGCCTCCAGTGCTTTAGCAGATGGGTTGCCAGTCATAACGTTTTCTCTGGAGTCTCCAAAATGGACAGTGAGAACCAGTGGCACCACCCAGCAGGTGGTTTACTGGAGGCTGCTGTGCTCACAGTTAGGACCTGCGCTCACCACACCCAGGCTGGTGCTGGCTGAGCAGACCCAGTCT
This sequence comes from Rhinopomastus cyanomelas, assembly GCA_013400115.1. Lineage (NCBI taxonomy): Eukaryota > Metazoa > Chordata > Aves > Bucerotiformes > Rhinopomastidae > Rhinopomastus > Rhinopomastus cyanomelas. The sequence goes on along the minus strand of VXBP01007155.1, from coordinate 337,023 downwards.
GCTCACAGGATGCCCACTGGTGATGGGAGTTGGACCTGTGAATGGAGCTGGGAATGTGACCTGGCACAGCAGTGACTGCCCAGCCAGGCACCACCAGTTCACCCATTGCTCATCCTCAGAGGAATGAGCCATCACAGCAGATTATGATGGCTCAAATGGCAGCACTGATGGCACTGTCATGGCTGATGTGGCTTGTGGCACAGATGGCCACACCAAAATGCACTTCTGGACATGCTGTGTAGCCACAGCTTTCCCCTGGGGTTTTCATCTCTGGCACCAGCAGAGCTCCTGTAAGCTTCAGCACCTTGACAGCATCCCTATACTCTCCTGTATCCTCTACCCCCACCCCAGCCCTATACACACCCCAGGTTACATGAGAAGCTGGGAAGAGGAGAGTGGACAGCAGATACTTGTCCAATTTCTGCTGGGCAAAAGACCCTGGCTGTGCCCACATAGCACCCACGAGCAGCACTGCCTCGTGGCAGGGGCCGGGGGCTCCTCAGCTGAAGAGTTTTGCTGTTATGGCTAGAAGATTACTTTTGTCTTTGCAAGAAAGGGGCAGCTCTGGAATAGGAATGGAAACTGCTGCTGTACAGCGCAGCCTGCTCCCAGTGTGGAAACCATCCAAACAAAGCAGTTTGCCTATTTGGGGCAGTTTGAGGAAACATCCAAAGCCTTTTTTAAAATCACTTCTTATCTAGCAAGTTCTCCCTGAAGCAGAAACCTGTGACAGGTCTTGGGGCTGGTGGTACAGGCTGACCCCAAATCCAGGACAAAGTCCTGCCTTTTGCCCCCTTCCCAGGATGCTCCAAGACTGAGAAACTCCAAGCCCATGGGAAAAAGGACCTTTCTGCTTCTTAAACATCTCAGCTTTTCCTGAAATGCAGCAATTTAATGCTGGGAAAGGAGACGGTGTGTTCTCTAGCCATGGTTATAACAGCCCTGGTTATAAATAACAATCAGCTTCTCCCACCAGCCGGCTCCCCTATCCCCCTTTGCTGTTTTTAATCTTTGCCAAAGGTACTGTTTAGAGATCTTTCTAACCTATTTATTTTTAAATTGCCAGCCAGAGGAGAGAAGAAGGGAAAAAAAAATCTCAGAGAAAAAAAAAAAAGGAGGAAAAAAGGAAAAGAAAAAAGGCAAAAGAAAGAAACTTCTGGCGCTGATAGCTTATCGGGAGGAAATCCAAATGTCACATTAGTTGAGAAAGTTTGAAGATTAAACTTTCCAACACCCTTCATCTGCTGCTGACATTTACAGGCTTTTTTTTTCCCCTCCTCTCCTCCCTCCCTCCCTCCCTTCATGGTACCTCCCAAGCAGGGTGAGCAGGGAGTCCCCGAGGCTGCTGAGGCTGGCACAGGCCCTCACTCCCACCTCTCTCCATGGGGACCTGCAGCAGGCCGGTGGGAGATCCAGGGCTGACTCTGGGGCTGGGACACCCTCACCAGAGACCAGCACATCTCAGGAGAATTTGGCTTGGGTTGTGACTGAAACATCATCCCCTGCCGTAATGGCAGCACTAAAGATAGAAAATCCCTTTATTTCTGCATTGTTCTGCCTGCGATACCCAACTGAGAGTGGCTGCTGATTTCAACCCTTCTCCCTTGATAGACCCCATAGCCCCTGCTGTGGGGAAAGGCACAAACATTGCTTCTGCAAGTATTCTGGGAACCTTGGGGACCCCTGGGGAAATGTTTTGATGTTTTGTTCAAATCTACTCAAAGATCCAAAATCTGGTAAGGAAGACAGAGGTGCTGAGGTGCAAGCCAAGTGAACAGGGAACTCATTTCTTTCTTGCTGGTGTAAGGCTTATGAAAAAGCCCCAGTGACGTGAACAGTCATTGTCCATCAGAACTAGCTCCATTTCAGATAGATCCAGCTCAATTTAAATAGGAAAAAAAATGAAGCTAAATAAAGAGAAGATGGAAAGATAACTAGTCCCATTCAGACCTTCCAGTATCATCTCCCTCTCTCCTTTTTTATTTCAGTATCCCCTTTTCTCACCGTTATTTTTGCTGGAATTAAATCTGCTGGTATGTCACCAGGCGGCAGCAGCAGCATTAACAGGGCAGTGCCCTCCTGGCAAAACCCACAAACCTTGGCAACAGAAGACCCCCAATTTTGGTCAGTGCTTCCCCAGAGCAGGACTGAAGCTGGTGTGACAAACAATGGATTTGCAGGGCTGTTCTTGCCTGAGGGCAAGCCACTTCCCTTGGGGAAGGGACCCCACAGTCCCCTGTGACACAATGCTGTGCTCTGGTGCATAGTTTCTCTCCAGTGCCCCATGTGCCAGATGAGCTCAGCAGGCAGAGCTCTGAGATGCCTTCTGTATCCTAATCCTGCCTAATGTAACTGGGGATGTTCTCTCTCTTGCAGAAATGGCTAATCCCAAAGCTACGAGCCAAGATCTGCAGCTTGGATCACTGCTGCTGACACCAGTAGGGACCAGTCAGGGCAGTAGTGGGCACAGGGATGACTAGCTCCCCTCTCTCCTGCCCAGTCTGGTGCATTGGACCTACTTGGACAAGGAGCAGCTCTTCCCCTCGGGCCTGCCTTCCTCCTGCCTTGACTGCCAGCCAGTTTTTTATCTGCTTCCATCCAAATCCACTTTAATGCACTTTAAGTCCATTAGCTCCATCCTCACTGGAGCAATCATGGAGAGCAGGATCCTGCCCCCTCTGACAGCTTTCCTGGGGCTGCAGAGGGACAGCAGCCATCTTCTGGTCCAAATGAGTGGGATTGTAAGCAGATGGGGTGAGAGAAGAGCTGGAGCTCAGAGCAGGACATGTCACCTGAGCTGGTGGGTCCCCACCAAGCTCAGATCCTTCACTCCCTTCTTCATGGGGACTTCTGAAGGCTTACAGGGTCACCTGAGTGGTATTTTGGGATGAGGTCATGTGGTTTGCAAGTGTTTTGCTCCCAATGCCGTGTGCAGCTGCTCCTCCCCTTCCACTGCCGTACTGTACCCCTGTACCACCCACACATGGCACTGCCAGCTCTGCCTAGTTCCAGGGCACCAGTGCTGAATGGGTCTGCCCCAAAGCCCTCACCCTGCTTTGCTTGAGACTCCCAGTCTACTCCATGGATACTGTGATACAGATGCTCCCCAGAGACCCTGTGCCAAAAGCACTACCAACCCAAGTGAGCCCTTATTTCAGAGGATCCCATGGCAGGGCACAATGTAGGGGACCTGTCACCTGCCAGCAAAGTGGGATTGCAGGGCAGCAGCCATTGCCAGTGTGAGCAGAGCACCTGAGAACCGTCACCACATGGAGGATCTGGCAAATGCTAGTCCCTTGGGGGTGCCGGGACAGCATCAGCTCTATATTTAAAGCACTGATTGCCAGAAATCACGGGATGGCTGTGCCAGGAGGGGGCTAGAGAAATTAGATTCAGTCTCTAATTAAAGGTTTGCTCTTCATTTGAATTTCAGATACCAGCTTTAATTTTAGAAACTTTTGCAGGCAGCACAGCGACCTGCCCACTTCCCTCCCGCCAGACCTGGCACCAGGGGACAGACACCACCACAGCAAGGCTGGGGGTACATGGCAGTGCACCGGGTGCTCACTGCCCACCACAGCCCCCCATTACACTGCCTGTGACAAATGCTGTGTTGTGCCTTCCCAGTATGGCCCCAGCAAGGGTCTCAGCAGTAGGCTGGGGTAGTGACTGTGCAGGGAGGGACAATACTCACGTATTCAGTGTCAGCCTTGGAATCATAGTACTCGATGTCTTCCTCCTGCAGAGAAAAGGGAGACCTGAGTTAGTGCTGGGCAGGGAGAAGGATGGCAGGGGCGGTCCTTCCCCCTTGTTCTCTGACATGCTAGGGAGTGAACTTTGACCACCCCATGCTGTCCCTGGGACATGGTTGGGGTCATCCTCCTTGTCCACCCTCCAAGGCCACTGCTTGCTGCACTTCCCTCTGCTCATGGCTGCCAAGTAGCCTTACAGCAGTGCCACCAACATGGCCATGGCCTCTGCCCTGCCACTGGGCATGTGCCTGCTCTGTGGCCCTGTGCCTGGGGTGTTTTGGTCCTCTGCAAGCACCAGGAGCTGCAGGAGATATGGGCGTGGCCAATGTGGCAGGCAGCAGCCCCACAGCTGTCAGAGCTCCCCTCCCCATGCAGCAGAAACAAGGAGAGAGAATCCTCGCTCCCACAGAGAGACACACATAATTAATTTAGGGTATTTAGAGCCCATTTAAGCAGAAAGGTCTGTTTGGATTCCTCTTCCCCACGTGCCAGGACACCAGGCAGCTGAGATAATTCCTAAGGAGGCCACTGAGGAACAGCGGTGTGTCTGCCATCACCAGGGGTAATTAAAGGGCACACGGAGACTCTTCATACTGTGAGTGCGATGCAGCACAACAGCAGCCGTCACAACACTGACATGTCTGTCGCTCATCATCCTGCACAAAGCAGCCTGCATCCTCCTCAGCATGTGGGCAGTGTGGTAGGATGGTTAGAGCTTCATCATTTAATGAAGAAAGCTATCCGAAACCAAAGAAGAAACCCCACTGAAACCTGCACCTCCTGCTGCCTCTGCAGCACCCAGTCTGGCCAATGGTCCAGTGGCACCATAATGACCAGTTCAGCCTGGCCATTGTTTAGTTCTGGAGCTAGTGGTACCATGACACTCAGCCCAGGCCAGACATGGGGAAAGGGACTGGCAGGTCCCTGTATCTTGCCAGAAAGCTGGCAGCACCTGCTCTCTGTCCTGCTAGGCATCACTAATCATTACCAGTGTTATCCTCAAGACACAACCCTGCTCCCTGGAGCAGTTTGCTGCTCCATCTCCAGGATATTACGACAAGAGCAGCGCAGGAAAGATGCTGAAGCAGGGCTGCAACTTTCTTGGGAACATCCCAACAGGCTGCGTCAACCACATCCCCACCATGGAATGGGGATTGCAAAGGGCAGTTTCAGCAGCCTCGTGGGTCCCTCCCGCTGGTTCTCTGACTCCAGACACAGAGTAAAGCAGCACCAAGAGGGGAAAAATGAAAAAATTTAAAATTGACGAAGCATCTTCCAATTTCTGCTATCAAAAAGCCCAGTCATTAAGGGAATGTATTTATTAATTAACTGTGATTTCTTGTGAAATGTTGAGTGGTTACAACAACAAGGAAAAAAAAAATTAATTTCTCTTTGGATGCCCTCTCAGCGCCACTGCCAGCCCCACGCATGCCCCTGCCCCTCATGGGCGCTGCCGGCTCCCCAGATCCGTGGCCATCTGCACTTCCTAATTAAAGGAATCCCTGGGAGACCCGTAACAGAAATGAGCTAATTTCATGTTTAATGATCTTTAATCAGAAGTGAGTGTGACTAACAACAGCCCTCCAGAAGGTGCTTTGTTACCTACCATCAGCTCCTCCAGAGAGCTCCAATCACCTCTGACACATGGCCAGCGCTGAGTGAGAGGGCACTAAGTGATGCTCAGGGAGGAGAACCAGTTCCTGGTCCTGCTTTCACCTGGCAATTCCAGCAGGGAGGGACAGAGCTCTTGAAGATGCCCCAGAGGCCTTGGAGATGCTCTGGATGAGATGCTGGGGGTCTCCAATATGGCAATATGGGGTCCTACAATTTCCTCTCCTCAATGCTTGTTTTTGTTGCTTTCTTCACACAATCCTGTCTCTCTCCTCCTCTGGCCCATGTAAAACCCAGCATGAGGTCTGTGTAAATAGCACTGGGATTTCCAGAGCCTTTCAGAATAAATACAAACAAGGAAAACAAGAGGGTGAAGATGTCAAGGGATTTCAGGGCAGAGCATTGTCTCTGTCTCTTGCAAACAAGCCTGCAAAGAGCACTTGAAGGTTCAGTCTATTGGCACCTCCACCACTGTGTCTGCACCCAGCCCCTGTGGTTCAGTGTCACCAGATAACCCCCAGTCAGAGGGTTTGACCCAGGTGGGACCTCCTCGATCCTGCTGGGAACCTTGGGTCTCGCTTCACCCCCTTGAGGCATGCTTGACAGCCCCATGCTCCACTCCTTGGTTGATTTCAGACCAAAATGACAAGCAAAAAGCTAATTAATGAAACCAAGCTGTGAGCTGCTGGAGAGCTGTGTGCTGGAACTTTGCCAGCAGCCCCAGGGAAGACCCTTCATTGGCACAGGCACTCCCTGGCCAGATGCCAGCAGACCAGGTTTGAGCCAAAGCCCATGACACGAGTGGCACAGGAGGGGTCTCAGGTGGGTGGTGAGGACCACACTTCCTCATCACCCCCTGCACAGCCTTCTCCAAGAGCACTCACATGGGTCTTTTCTCCACTAAACCAATTAGAACAGCTAAAAATAATGCCAGAAAGGTTAGTGCTCTGCTGTCTTGGGGCAACCCAGTGATGGTGGGACAGCCCAAAGCTCCAAGTCAGTGATCTAATGAGGTGGCAACCAGACCAGGTCACACACACAGCTGCTACCACTCTGAAAAAAGTCTCAGAAGGAGCTACCAGTGTCACATCAGCTCCTTGCTCCAGTCTGTCCAGTCAGAGCACACAGATTGAGTGTGGGATACTGATGCTTCTCAGGGCAATTTTACAGGTAGGTCTCACTGTACCACAAGGATTTTGGGGCCACCTCAGCCCTTTGCCTGCAGGTTTCACTTCTCTGAGTGGCTCAGATGACCCTGCAGTCAGGAAGTTTTTCAAGATTTAATTTGCTCTGGAAGAGGAGCAGTTTTACCTTCCAGGCAGTTAGGAGGAACTAACTCAGAGAGCAGTGGCAAAGACATACTGTATCTCAAACCCATTTCCCATTTACTGGATGGGGCTGGATGGACCAGTATCCCAGCCCACAGTGTGCTGACACAGGGACGAGCCAGGTGACTGGGATTTGTGCCTGCTCAGAGCAGGTGGGGAGAGCTCACAGGGGGCTAGCTTGACCATAGAGCGTGGCTGGCTCTAGTCATGAGTCTCTCTCCTCTGCCATCAGCACTTAGAATGCCAGTGAATATTTAGGAAGTTGCTCCGGTCCCTGAACCATTAAGCACACAGAAATAGCAATAGGATTTGCTTATACCTGCACCTCTGCATCAGGTACCGCCTGCAGTGGGCTATGCAGCCCCCATGGTGCCTGCAGCCTTCTGTCTCATTAGGGCTGGGTGACAGCAGGAGATGAGCAGGAGGGCACAGCATATTCCCCCACCCAGCACTGTTCCTGCTGAGTCTGAACGTGTTGAGAGGAGCAGGATGGGACCTGCTGGTGGCCCTGCCTGGGGATGAGTCTGTGCTGGCCAGTTCATAGAATCACAGAATCACAGAATCAGAATTGTTAAGAATTGGAAGGGACATCGAAAGATCATCTAGTCCACAGCAGGATCACCTAGACCAAGTCACACAGGAACACATCCAGGCGGGTCTTAAACAGTTTGCCTTGGCTGGCAGCTGAAGGTCTCAGCTGGATGAGTGCTCACGCCAAAGTCTCCCAGTTCCATTCCATTAGCACCTGTGTAACAAGGCACAGAAAGTGTTTCTGCAGCAGCTGCCACGGCATGATGTGAAGGCCACAGTCAAGAACAGGCTCCCAAAGGAAAAATCCCTGAGAGAAATTCCTACCTGCATCCATAGCCATGCCTGGCTACAGCTATCCTTGGCCATACACATCACAGTGAGCCCTGCCCCAGTCCCCACAAAAACACTCACAGCTGGCTGCCATGGGCTGCTGGATGGAGGCAGGACTGGTTTTGAGGGGATGGTGCCTCTCCTGCAGCCCTCATGATGCAGGTCCACTCACATCCCTTAGTCCCAGGACAGGTGGGATCAGCTATCAGAATCTGCCTCAACATCTTCTCATTTTTTTTTAAAGCAATTTCCTCCCTCTGCCTCTCTGACAGAGCTGGGGAAATATTTAAGTGACCTGTCAACAGTTTTTTTCATCTCCCCGAGAGGCTGTTTTATCTGATCACGCCTCACCAGCAATTCCTCCCTCTCTACGTGGCATCTCTCATCCGCTCTCGCTCCTCCCTGCCTGCCTTAAGCAAGGCACAGCTGCCTCTTCCTTGGCTGACCCCACTCACCGGGGGGCTGCCAAGACCTGCATGGAGCCACTGAGCCCTAGCAGGGATGGGATGGGATGGTGGCACTGGGAGGAAAGCCAGAACAATCCGCACTGAAGCACTGCACTCACGGGACTACCACAGGAGGCAAGGGGAGCCTCGTTGAGCCCCATCCTGGGCTTTTAGGTGGGACTGGCACTGACATGGGGTTTTGGTGATTGATTTTCTTGTTCTGTTCTTGGGCCAGAAGGGCTCTAGAGCAAGGTTGGTGCTTTAACACAGTAATTCTGGGAGCGTAATGAAAGCTGACATTATATCAAACACAATAAAGACTCTCAGTTGATGGAGATCATTCCTGAACACACAAACCCATTAAACTGAAGGAAAAAAAAAGAAAAATATCAATTCTACACACTCGCTGGCCAAAAGAAAATGTGATTTGTTATCTAAAAGAGGGTTATAAACACAGCTTCAATGCACTTTCTGTGCTGTAATGAAAACTGGGCTCGAGACGGCACGACGACTGCAAATTAGGGTATTTGATTTTATTTTCTAACTTTTTTAGGTAAACCTTCTACAAGGGCAAGTGCAAGGTTACGGCGACGATCTTTCTGTTCTCGGCCGATAAGTAGGATCTGTAATTAAAGGAGGAGGAGAAATGAAAAGGGAGGATAAGGAGCTGCTGTTTGCCCTTCTCTGAACACAAAGCCCTGCCAGCACCTCCACAAGAAACCCACAGTGACAGCCATCAGTGTTGCTGCTTTCACAGCTGCTGTGCATCGGCTGCACCATGGTGATGCTCGATGGAGCAGCTGGTCAGCGGGGCACAGGGTTCTGAGGGATGCTGCAGCCAGGGGTGCTCCACCCAGGCCATGGAGGGACACCCAGCTATGCTGCCATGTCCTCTCTTTATCCCTCACCATGTGCGGGTGGCTGGGAGCACAAGCTCTGTTATTCCTCCTGTCCTTCCCCATTTGGCAAAGAGCGATCCCGTTTTCCCCAGAGTTTCGTTTCTAATGGAGCTTGAAATTATCTGGGCTTTGTTATTTGCTGGCGCGCTAGCGGGCAGGGGTTATGGATGGAGGTGGCGGATGGGGCTGCACGGTGCACGCGGTCCCATACACATCACCACACCCCAAACCCACCCTGCAGATACAGCCTGTCCCCTGCAGCTAAATGTATAGCTATTTTTTTTGTTTTCCAAGGGGAAAAGGGCCAGCTGGGCTCTGACCCTACAAACTCCCTTTTTCTCTCCTGAAATGTGGGAAGAGGTGGGAGACCAGGGGACAACAGGCAGAGGAAGAGGAGAGCTTCCCAGTGTGGCGATGGAAAATGCAGGAAGGAAGAACGAGGAGAAAAACAACAGTAATAAACATTTTATGAAGCAGAAAATGGCTTATAAAGAAGTCAACTTTTAAAGGCAATTTATATAACCCTGCCAAGCGCACAGAAATGTAAGGATGGCTCTCTGCAGCATCCCAGTGTCCCTTAAAGAGACAGACAGCTCCAGCAGCTGGACACATGGTGACAATGATGCCCTGGAATGCTGGCGGAGCAAACCTGGTCTGCTTCCCTATGCCATGGTGGTGTAGGACACCTGAGCTCCCATTGATGGAGCCAAGATGGAGCTGGAGCGCTGGAAAATTATGAGAGACACTGGGAAAACCTGGAGCAAAGTGGAGCATGTGGGTGGAGAGAAGCTGGGAGAACATGGAGCACGCTGAGATGTCTGCCCGGCAGCTTGTCAGCGAGGATGGATATAAAGGATGGTGGCAAAAACCTCAATGTGACCTTCTCAGTTATTTTACAGGGACAATTTGCAAGTCTCTCACCTGAGCAGGGTGGCAAACAGAAGGTGAAAGCTTAGTGTGGGCTGCAGCTCTGAACCTCCATCTGCTGCTAGGGACAGTCTGCACCGGGGACTTGATACTGCTAATGTGGCTAGGGGGCAGGGCTAGGCATTCTGGGGGATCACAGAACATTAGGGATTGGAAGGGACCTCGGCAGATCATTTAGTCCAATCCTCCCACCACAGCAGGATCATCTAGATCAAGTCACCCAGGAACATGTCCAGACAGGTTTTAAATGTCTCCAGAGAAGGAGACTCCACAACCTCCCTGGGCAGCCTGTTCTATCACCATCACCATGAAGAAGTTCCTTCTCATATTGATGTGGAATCTATGTTCCAGCTCACACTCATTGCCCCTTGTCCTATCATTAGATGACACCGAGAAGAGCCTGGCTCCATTCTCCTGACACCCACCCCTTAAATATTTATAGACATTAATGAGGCCACCCTTGTTGCAGCTTGAAATTTTTAGATGTATAGATTTGAGCTTTCATGAAGAAAAAGTTATGTTGCTTTAAGAAGACCCTCGTACCAGATGACCTGTCCTGGGGGAGGTTACAGGTACCTGCCCTTGAGGGATGGGCTGGGTGAGAAGATAACAGGGGTGAGTGATCTTATCCCTGCCTCTTTTTGCTGAGGGCTCCTAGCCCAGCAGGGGCTGCTGCCCCATGCTCACCACCCCCATACACAGTTCTAGGAAAAGACGGGCCTGCTGTGGCCCAGCCCTGTCATGGGGAGGGATGCAGCAGCTCCGGGCAGCCCCAATCCTGGCTTGGCAGTGGTGGCATCGGCTTCAACCCAGCCCAGTCCAGAGCTGGCACCGTGGACTGGAGAAGCAAGACCTTAGTGTGGATCTACCATCCCCCCACCACCACAGAGCAGCTGTTCAGCAACCCATGGTGAGCTGAAGAGATTCTTCCCCTTTCCCCTGGAGCTGAGATAGAAGGAGAGAGGAGAGGGGAGGGTCATGGAACCCTCTCGGCCATGTTTACAGAGTGTGGGGGCCCCCTGCTGAAACAGACATGCGTTCAGTCTCCATCTTGGGTCCCACATGTGGCTGGGGCCATGCGGCCACCGCTGCTGCCATCTTAGAGAGCACTGATCAGCAGGAAGAGAGATGGTTTGTCATTTCTGCTGCTGAGGAAAACTGGGGATGCTCGAGTATTGGGGAGAATTCCTTCATGCTTAGCTGAAGAAAGCAGAAGGACTCAAGAATCCTTAAACCTTGGGCATGAAAGATAGAGTCTGGGTTCTTTGTTTGAAAGCATGTATCTTGCACTGAGGGATGCAGTTCAGGTGCTGAGGAATCAGGCCTGCCTAATGAGCGTTGAGCTGGAGAAGCTAAGCTGAAGATTGGAGAATTTACCAGTCTGGACAGCCGAGGGTGCCACTGTTTGCAGGCAGGGGTGACACATGAATAATAGAAAGGGTGGTGGTACTAGTCTCTACTAGACTGACATGTTCTTTTCCCAGATCTCTAATGTGAAAAAAACCCAAGGACTGATCTCCCATTTTATTTTTCTCAGAATATGTGATGGCATTTGTGACACAGTTTCTAGTTTGTCTGCACTAACTTGCACTAACTTTTCTTCTTTTCTGTATACAGTTATAGAGTTAATAAACCCTTTTCCATTTTCCCTAAGCTATCCATTGTCTGGCAAATTCTATCCGATGTCTCATTGAGACCTAACTGCTTTGTTTTCTTTCCTTTTATCTTTAATTGTGATGTTGAACCCACCAGAACACCTCAGTCTCCTCTTCTCCAAGCTAAAGAGAGTCAGGTCCCTTGGCCTTTCCTCATCAGGGTGATATTCCACTTCCTTAATCATCTTTGTGGCTCTGTGCTGCATTCTCTCCAGCAGTTCCATGTCCTTCTTGAACTGAGGGGCCCAGAACTGGACACAATACTCCAGATGTGGTCTCATCATGGCAGAGTAAGTAGAGGGGAGCAGAACCTCTCTCGATCTGCTAACCACCCCTTTTCTGATCCACCCCAGGATGCTATTGGCCTTCTTGGCCACAAGGGCACACTGATGGCTCATGGTCATTCTGTTGTCCACCTCAGGTCTCTTTCTCCTACACCGCTCTCCAACAGGTCAGTGCCCAACCTATAGTGGTACCTGGGGTTGTTCTTGCCCAGATACAAGACTCTACACTGCCCTTGTTATTAGTTCATTAAATTTCTCCCTGCCCGGCTCTCCAGCCTGCCCAGGTCTCACTGAATGGCAGCACAGTCTGCTGGGGTGTTGACCACTCCTCCCAGCTTTGTGTCATCAACAAACTTGCTAACAGTGCTCATCCCTCATCCAAGTCATTATTAGGTTCTTCTCAGTGTCATCTAGTGACAGAACAAGGGCCAATGGGTGCAAGCTCGAACATAAGAGGTTCCATATGAATGTGAGAAGGAACTTCTTCACAGTGAGGGTGACGAAGCACTAGAATAGGCTGCCCAGGGGGGTTGTGGAGTTTCCTTCTCTGGAGACATTTAAAACCTGCCTGAATGTGTTCCAGTGCAACTTGGTCTAGCTGATCCAGCTCTGACAGGGGGATTGGACCAGACGATCTCTCGAGGTCCCTTCCAATCTCTGATGTTCTGTGATTCTGTGACTGAATAGTACTGGTCCCAGTACCGACCCCTGGGGGACTCCACTAGATACAGGCCTCCAACTAGACTCTGTCCCAGCCTGCAGCCAGTTCACAGTCCACCTAACTACCTGATCATCAAGACCACACTGCCTCATTTTGGCCATGAGGATGTTGTGGGAGACTGTGTCCAATGCTTTGACTGATGGACCCCTATGACTCTGTACACAGTGGAAACAGCCTGTGCTGGCCACAGCAACCCCTGCATACAAGCCTGGAGGCCAGACACTGCTTACTATGCAAACTTACTGGCCAGGCCAATGCATACTGGGAGCTTCTGTGGTCCTATTTGTACCAGTGCCAGGTGGTGGAAGTCTAAGCCATGTCAATGGGACCAGTCTCACCTTTCTGGGGCTCCACCAGCCTTTGTCAGTGGGTTAAGGTCTACCTCTGTGAGACCCTTGTTGTGCAAGCAGAGAAGAGCATGGACTGTCTCTGTTCCAAACCTCTGAGGGTGAAACTACAGCCCTGCAACGCAGACTGTCCTCTGTCCCCCCATCTCTGCCCACCCACCCAGAGTTGGGAGATACTGGGTGGGGCTTGAGGGTGGTAAGGACAAGGACAACAGATGGAGCAGGGCAGCATGGGGTAGTGGTATGTTTCAGAGGCACTTTACAAAGATCCCTAAAGAGAGAGGTTGAGATCAAGCCCTCCAGGAAGGGCAGCACGTCCGGTGTGAGGCCAAGAACAGCAAACCATAGCAAGGAAAAAGGGAAACTTTCCCTGCAGAGACACGTCCTGAGTGATTGCTGCCAGCAGCCGCCTCACAGCCACAAAGGCTCCTGCTTCATTTTTCCCTGGACTTCCATAGCAACCCATCTGCAGTGAGGTTTAATGGGGCTGCCATTAGCACTAATGCAGCACAAACACTCGGCATCTGCCGGTGTGTCTTCAGATGGAAACACAAAAATAACCGCTTGCCGCAATCTGCCAGCGGCTCTGGCACAAGCTTTGGATACAACATGCTGGGAGACCAGGGGAGACCTGTGGTCAGGAAGAATGAGGGACAGCAGCAACTTGAGATGCTGTGCAGCTGCCTGCCCTGCCCTGCCCAGCACCTAGCCGGAGGCAGTGGCAGAGCCAGTGGCCTGCCAACTAAGGGATGTAGGGCAGCAAAAGGAAGTTCAGCCCTGGCAGCAAGAGCCATTAATGCAGCCCTTCCAGCCCTCTGCTCTGCTCAGGAACCGGAGATGGGACAGGACTGGGGCCAGAAGGGCTGGGACAGGCAGGTCTGAGGCAGGCAGGGTTGGGGCAGGCGAGACTGGGGAGAGAACTGGGACAGGCATAGCTGAGGCAGAAAGGACTGGGACAGGCATAGCTGGGGCAGGCAGGGCTGCTTGCTGGAAAGGGACAAATGCCCAGTATGCCAGGTACTCTGTGCAGAGCTGGGCCAGTCCATCAAGTGTTCCGGACAAGTCTGGCCTGTCCTGACAAAGCTACAGTGAGCTCTACAGTGACGCATGGCTGCACATTGTTTCTGGGTGACTGGCTCCTAATTACCTTGATTAAGTGGTTGCAAACAGTGCAATTAAAAACATTTGTTTTCTATGAAAGTGGGCTTTTGAAAGGTTTGCGCTACAAATGGCAAAATGAGCCAAGAGCATGCCAGTGCTGCAGCCTTCTCTGGCACAAGGCAGCCAGGTCTGGATGGGTCAGGAGCTCTTTGGGGTGTGGATGGGTGGGGTAGCAGTTGCCTGTCCCTATAGACCAAGAGATGAGCAGAAGCACAAAGGGACTGCTGCAAAACAGTCCAGCTCTGCCCACCCTGCCTGTGCCCAGGCAACAGTACAGGGTGCATAGGGGCACCAAGATGTTCCCCAGGTTCTGTGTTGGGCAAGGATGAGGTGCCCCAGGGCACACAACTGGGCCAGCACTAAAAATGGAGATAACAGCCTATGGGAGATGTCCACGTCCCCCCAGTGCTGCTCCTGGCCTTCACCAAGAGCCCTGAGTCTGTACTCAAGGTGCTGGTGTGACTCTGGTGTTGGCAGCAGCCTGTGCGCATAATAAACCTTGTTACCCTCCTAATGTCCCCTCCACTAGTCTCCTGCAAAGAGGTGACAGCAATCCAGCAGCGCTCTCATGCACAAAGGTCGTGGTGACCATTGTGCCGACGACAGTTGTTTTCTGGGTGGGAGGGAACACCTCAGCTCTCCTCAGCTGAAAGTTCTTGCGAACTCAGCCTCTCCAGGCTTTTGGACAAGAACCAGCCACAAGCATCCACATGGTAACTGAAAGCCAAATAGCTCAACACCTTGCCTGCTCTTCTGCTTCTCCTCGCTACATGAAATCCTGGTGATCATTGCTGATGAAAGGAGGATCTGCATAACTCCAGGCCTTCCTCTCTCCACTGAGAGGATCGTGGTTGCAGGCAGAGAAATAGCATCCCAAAGGCACCAGCAAGGCCCAGCAGTGGGGCTGTGCTTATCCTGTCCCCTCAGAGGCTACAGAGGGGATGTTCCCTGGGACCAGGCAGAATCTGGCCTGACTGGAGGAAGCAGCGGGGTGGCTCAGGAATATTTTTTTTGTAGACTCTGTCTGCACTGGAAGGAAAACAATCTTTCCTTCCTTTTGTATTGCCGTTATAATTTTAGAGCGGTTCCAGGCAGAATCCTTCAGATTCCTGCTGAGCGGTATCACTGCCAGAATTACAAAGTCAAATGCAATCATTAAAACTACATCTTCCCTCTCCCAGCCCAGATTGCTCCTTCCCCCCTGCTCCAGATGCAGCCCACTTCCATCATTTTCAGGTGCCATGGACGACCCAGTTTGTGACCACAGGCACTGCCATCACCCCACATGAGACCCTGCTCAGCAACAAACTTGCTGCCTGCTGGAATGCTGGCAGGGTAAGAGTCACCTGAACCCCCAAACCTTTAGCACTGAACTGTCAACTCGACCTTCACCTCCTGCCTTCTCCTTATGGTGTGTGCAGACAGAGATGAGCCTGGAAATGAGCTCAAAATTGCTTCATTTGCTCTTGTTAGGGACTGGCAGGCAACAGTGCTGGGACTGCCTGCGTGCTGAGCGGCAGGGCATGGCACGGCCAACCCGAACTCATGAAAGAGCCAAGAACACAAGCAATGAGGGAAGAGCCAAGGGACGGAGTAGGGATGGGATGAGGATCTGATTCCTATGCCAGGAATCATTACTGAGACTGGTGCCACTGGAGTTCAATGACCAGGAGGAAAGCAGATGGAGTGGCTGAGGTGCATGGAGACTTACCCGGATGTTGTCCTGCCAGTGGTGAGCCTTTTGGAACTTCTCTGCTGCATTGGCAAGTCTCTGCAAAGCAAAAGGGAGAAGACATGAACCCAGGGAAAGGCAGAGTTGCGAGGCATTGCCCGTGTCAACTCAGGACTGGAGGTTCCACCCCAGCACCTGCCATCCCTCTGTTTGGAGGATCTCCCAGGACATGACAACCCTGTGCAGTTCAGGAGGGATTGCAGGTGCCAAGGACTGGAGATGGACGTCCTGGGAGCGCTGGTGTTTCTTGGTTTGTTCCTGACTTTCCCAGAGCCATCTGGTGTCTCCAGAGGGATTGCTGCTACTTGAACTCAGCCAAGGCTGAGCCATTGCTGCTTGGTGGCTGTTGGCATCACCCCTGGAGACTGGCTAGCTCTTTTTTGTGGTGAAGAGCAAAGGTTTCAGCCTGGGTTTCTGTGCCAAGGGCCTCCAGATCTGTGCTGGGAAGACCCTTCAAAAATGCTTCAAAATCGCTTTAAAATGCCCCAGTGCTGGGAAATAGAGGTCCATGGCTCTGCTACCCAAATTAACTCCTTCAGATGCCCGTACCCTCCTTCATCCTGTTGTATGCTCAGGGTCATCAGCTCTGGTACTGGGCTTGTCTGCAACACCGGCATGTCCATGGAGCTCGTGAACAGGAGAGGAACCAGCTCTGAGATGCAGTAGTGTCTGCCTGCAGTGCCAAACTGCCTGGCCAGGCCTCGCCAAAGGCTGAGACAGGCACAATCTTCTCCCACTAAAGCCCATGAAGCTTCAAAGGAGATAAAAGCATCTACATTATGATGGCTCTGGAGGCATTGGAACAGCCAGAGGAACCAGGGCTTGCCAGGAGCAGGATGGAGTGATGCTCAGCACCAGGCAGCCTCACCAGCACAGACGGTGCATCAGGGCTGGACAATGTGATGAGAACCCCAAATCACTGCCTGGTTAGCACTGCCAAAGTTCTCGGTGCTACCGCCCACCTGTCTTCGATGCTGTGAACTACAAACCCCAAAACCAAACAGAACTCCTTGGCTCAGTAGAGTCCAGCTACACATTTGGGAATTTATTTCCCGACAGCCTGGAGTGCCTGGCTATAAGATCTCTGGAGACATGGCCAGAAGCCACATTTGCCACAGCCACCACTCTTGCTGTCACCAATTCCTCCAGCGCTCCCACCAGCACACTGTGATGCAAAATGGGGGTTCTTGACGTAAAGGAGCTCCACAGGATTCATGATTCTCCTTCACATTCTTCTGCACCCAACCCAGCTGTACCCAACCCCAGAAGTACCCAGCTCTAGCAGCACCCAGTCCTGACAGCACCCAGCCCTGGCATGAGGTTGGGGCCGGGCCGTGGTGGTGGGTGCTGTATTACTGGGACTCTAGCGAAGCACCAGGACTTGTAACTAGTGACAAGTGGTGAAAGACATCGCTGATCTGTTCCTCTCGAGCCAGAGAAGGCGGCTTGTCCTTATCAGGTGGTGCAGGGGACCTCAGGAACATCACTGTATGATCTCAGCACGTGCTGCTCGAAACTTTCCTGTTTAATCTTTTCTCTTTTTTAAATCTCGATCCCCAAATCAAAGTGCTTGTTTGCAGTGCCCAGCACCTCAGGGGAAAGATCAGCTATCAGCCCAGCATTGCAGTAAAATACCTACAGCTCTGATGGCGGAGAGCAAGGAGTGGGAGATAACGTGGGGCTGGATGGAAAAGTAATGTTAATTTTCAGGGCAGGTTTTTTTTTTGGGTGGGGGGTGTTCTTACCTGTGCAGCCACAGCTTCACCTCCCTGGAGCCACCTTGAAATGCTGCATCTCATCCCTGCAAGGTTTTGAGCTGTATTTTGATATGGAGCTGGCTGATTGAAGCCACACATTTATTCCAACTGCTGTTTAAGGCAGTTGTGATGAAATATGCATTTTTCTATCCTTGATAAGAGCATGTTTGTTTATTACATTCTGGTTAAGATTTATGGACATCTTTAACTATTCATCACCCCACACCAAGTGCCTGGAGGGCTGCAAACGGTACAGGAAGGGACCCAAGAACAACACTTAAGTGGGAGATATTTTTTTAATCTTTGAGAAGTGTCTGTCTGTCAAAGTCTGGACACAACTTTGTTGTTTTTCTTCTTAAAAAAAAATTTCAGATGCTCTTGTTTGATAAATAGCATGTTGTGGGGACAGGGGAGCCTGTGGCAGGATAGCACAGCTACAGCAAGGTGTTTTGCCAGCTTCTAGCCACCACCAAGCACTGGGATAAGTGTTCCCAGAGCCTCCCAGCTGTTCTTTCTGCATCATGTGCCTTCATAACAACATTTTGGTCCTGGGATGTGGACTGGGAGGAGACAGGGACCAAGCAAGTCCTCTGCAACAGGGGATCCTACAGCCATCTCCATCCCTGCTGGGGGGACAGGTCTGGAGCAATGCTGTGAAAGGGGCTCCCATGGAAGCAGCCCCATCCTGTCTCACTCATTCCTGGCCAGCCCCTGGATTTGGAGCCTTCTAAAACTAAACCCCTGAGGGGATGATTTGGGACAGCCCTGCTCACAAGCAGGACCTGGAGTTATATGTTAGAATTGAGAAGGTGCTGCTGCTCAGCCACATCTTCCAGGGAGGGTGATGGGTCTGCCTGGAGCCGCACGCTGCTGTGGGATGACTGCATTAATGCCAAATGAGATCATCATGAATAATATTATGATCGATACAGCCCGAGGATTATTTCTAATCCTTAATAATGATTAAACCATTATTTTTCAAGTGTTACAGATCAATCAGTTCATCTCAAGGTGAGCTGTATGCAAAGACTACTAGATGCCCAGGATGGGGTCCCTTCCCTGTACATGGACCTCCTGAGGGCTTCAGACCTAGGCCCATCAACTATGTGGTTCCAACAGCACAAAAAAATTAGAGGAATTCCTAAAAATCAATCCTGGATGTGAAATGCCTGCAAATCTGCAGCAGGCTCTGATGCAGGGACCACCAGGAATGTGGTTCTTTCCCCAGAAATCACCAAGGGCTAAGGACAGAAGATTTAGAGGCTGAAAGAACCAAATTAAAATGACTCCACAGGTCATAAAAGGGCAGCAGGAGATTTACAGAGGATTGGTGTCTGGAGACAGTGGGGACTGTGAGAGGGAAGGTGCTGTGTGGATTCTATTGCATCCCAGCCACTTTTGTATTCACACAACGCTCCTCTCCACATCACTGCTCACCCAGGCAGATCCATCAGGAGCTCCCTGCTCAGCACACCAGCTCGCCCAGGATTAAGGAGACTTGAGGATGGCATGGACTCAGGATGGGTAGGTGCTGACAAAAGCGGTGCAGCAAGGCACATGCCCTCTGTCCCATGTGGGTGAGGAGGGATGATGTAGGTGACTATCTGCCTGGCTAGAAGATGGCACCTCCAAACATGTGGATGACGATTTTCTTCTTCTTCTCCAGGATCTCAATCGCCCATAAGGTCACCCACCCTGAGTAGGGCTCACTCACATGCACCGACCCATGGCAGCCGTATTTCAAGGACAGTTGGTCTGATGCCCAGAAGCTGCTGGGAGCAGGTGGCAGAAGATGCTCTGAGTATCAGAGCTAGCACAGCTGGGGACCATAGTCTTGTCTCCGGTGGAGGGGACCATCCTTGCTATCAGCATCCCTGCCACCACAGTAGGGACTGTCTCAGACACAGCAAGAACCCAAGGGTGCTGCCCCATTGCATTGCTTCAGCATTTTTGCACAGCAGCTTTTCCAAAGTGGTCCAACTCTTTGTTAAATCTCTCTCTTCCCAGTCCTTCTTCATGCCAATGAGTATATCCTGGCTGTTCCCACCTCAGTCAGCTCAGGGGGTTTAACTCAGGAGGCAGCAGAGCAGAGAGACACGAGGAGCCAAAGGCCAAAGTGGATTTATAAAACAGGATTATGGTAACTCCCTGCAAGGGGAGCCTAAGCAGCCTTGTGGAACGGCGCCAGCACTACCTGCACTCAAGCCCCATATGGAAAAAATCACCCACCCCACAGCACCAGGGGAGCCTGCCATGATGTCTCTGGTTTCTCCCAGCAGTCTGGCACACAAGGGCTGCATGTGCCCTGGGCCAGGGGCTACATGTGCCCAGGGCCAATGGCTGCTGCTAAACCTTCATTTAACTTCCTTTTGTTGCTGTTATCACTCTCATCTCAGAATCTTCCCCGGTGGCATGAAGTGTATTAGCCTCCCACACCTAAGCACACAGTGGGAAGGAAAGATCTTTGCTGGAGATTAAACCAGCTCCAGGCTACTGGGCCAGAGAGGTCCATGCAGCATTTTATCATTCCAGCTGTCCTCACATAGCAAGAAAACACAGACAAAGGGTTAAGACAAGAGGTGAAACCAAACACACATGACAAAGCCAGGCAGCCCAAGCCTCAGGCAGAAACACCCCCATGGAGCCAGCTTTGCAGCTCCACAGTAAAGGAAGGAGGATGGCACAAACCCTCTCCTCTAGCACTGAGCTCCCCCTCCATGGACCAGGCACCTTGAAATCAGTTCTGTGGCAATTTCAAAGTGCCACAGAGCATCTGGGAAGGAAAAAAGCCAATAGGACATGATTTGTGTGCCTCCATCCTGGTCTGCCTGTATAAGCAGAGGGTAATTCCTCACCATCCCACCTTCAGCTCCAGGCTGTCCCTACTCTGGGTCCTCTTCTCCCCAGCCCAACCTCTCCCCACTCACACATGCCACAATCCAAAAAGGATCAACAGGTGACAAAAGATGACAACCCCTTTACACACAGGGGAACAGGGAATATAAATCTTGAGTAAACACTGTAACATAGTGAAGCATCTCATCCTGTAATAATCTCTGAGACAGCTGATCCCAAGGCTCTTATTACCCCTGTAATCATCATCTGAAATCCAGTCAGCAGCAGCCTCGGCCATGGTTGAGTATTGATCAGGGAGGCAGCTTTGACCATACTGCAGCATTTTTCTTTCGGAGCACTAACTTGTTTGTCAATAACTTGTTTGTCAATAACTCTCTCAGCCGCATGGAGGGAGCCCATCTCACCTCCTCCCGGATCCAGCTCATGGCCAAGGTGGGAATGGAACTGGAGCCAGCACTGGCTGCTAATGCTGTCCTGCCCATGGGAGGGAAAACAAAGCTCCAGTAGATAGTAAAGAATCTCTTCCATCTCAGCCTGACCCAAACCTACTGCTGGGGCTAGAAGGCAATGGAGTTGCTGAAGCAACCTGCCATCAGAACCCTCACATCCATTTCATTAGTGTAATAGAATCACAGAATCATTCAGGTTGGAAAAGACCATTGGAATCATCGAGTCCAGCCATAAATCCCACTATACAAGTTAACCCCTAAAACTTGTCCCCCAACACCACATCTAAGCGTCTTTTAAACTCATCCAACTCCCTGCCCAGCTCTCCAGCCTGTCCAGGTCACGCTGAATTGCCGCACAGTCTGCTGGGGTGTCAGCCACTCCTCCCAGCTTTGTGTCATCAGCAAACTTGCTGACAGTGCGCTCTAATCCCTCATCCAAGTCATTAATAAATAAATTGAATAGGACTGGTCCCAGTACCACCCTTGGGGGACTCCACTAGATACAGGCCTCCAACTAGACTCTGTCCCATTGACCACCACTCTCTGACTTCTACCCTGTAGCCAGTTTACGATCCACCTCACTACCCAAAAATCTAGACCACACTGCCTCAGTTTGGCTGCAAGGATGCTGTGAGAGACCATGTCAAACGCCTTACTTAAGTCAAGATAGATGACATCCACTGCTTTGCCATCATCCATCCATCTGGTTACACCCTCATAAAAGGCTATCAGGTTGGTCAAGCATGACTTTCCTTTTGTAAAGCCATGCTTTCCTGGGATGGAGGTGAGGCTGACCGGTCTATAATTACCTGGGTTCTTCTTATTACACTTTTTGAAGACTGGAGTGACATTTGCTATCCTCCAGTCCCTAGGCACCTCTCCTGATCCTCCTGACTTACAAAAGATGATGGAAAGTGGCCTAGAAATGACTTCCGCTGTCTCCCTATGTCCTTTCAGATAGTCATAGAGAGCGAAGAGGTATCCTCTAAGCCTCCTCTTCCTCAAACTAAACAGCCCCAACTCTCTCAATCTCTCCTCATAAGATTTATTCTCCAGGCCCTAAACTAGTTTTTTTGCCATCCCCTTCATTCACCCCAGTCTCTCAATGCCTTGCTGGTACTGAGGTTCCCAAAACTGGACACAGTACTCAAGGTGTGGCCTTGTGTCCTCCCTGCACGTGCTGCAGCTCTGCCAAGACTGCAGAGTCCTGGAGACTCTCTCCTGAGGTTGTCTCGTGCTGGGCAATGAGCAGCTGCTGGTTGCACAATAAGGTTTCAGGTGACCAGACATAATTCAGGTCAAGATGTTTTTACTGGAAAGTCAGGGCTGGGGAAATGTAAGGGCAGGAGATTCACTCAGCTGGGCAGGAGACAGAGCTTCTCCTGTAGCAGCACACTGTGTCTCCCATGGGATGGGTGAGCGGTGAGTTTGGAGAACTGGAGGGACACGGACCCCATGAAAGACTTTGGAGGCAGCACCTTACGGTATGATGTCCCGGAGCATCCCCAGTTTCTATGGTGTTGGAAGGGTCAGTAAAATTGTCAGTTGTCATCTGGGCTGGTTGCTCTAGCCCCATCTCCTCCTCAGATAAACTCCAGTCCCACTCTCTGCACCACTCAAGTAACCTGCAGAGCCCCAGTTATTACCGTAAAGCAGGACTTGTCGTAGTTCAAAACCTGTTAAGATAACCGTGAGCCATTTGGGTGGCAATTCTAAGAGATAGTTTCAATGAAAAAAAGAGAATCAATTTTTCAGTAAAAATCAATTTTACTCTGAGCCCAGGGGAACACTAAAAAAAAAAGGAATAAAAAAAGGAGGTGATGCAGCAGGACACTCAGGCAGGAGAGGGAGGAATTTGCCCAACCAGGTCTTAGCAGCCAGAGTCTCCAAAGGAAAAAATACAAATCTTTCCTTATCCATATTCTTCCTTGTTTTGCAGAACTAAGTCCCATATTAAGATGACAAGAAGCCTGTAGAGTGGCTTCTGCTCCCCTGCCAGAGCTCTGCATGGTGTCCCCACCATGGAGAAGCCCCTGTGAGAGGAAGGAGGACATCCCTGGGAACCTAAAGTGCAGCCACCTGCTTGTGGGAATGAGAGGACTTTTTGGTCCTCCAAAATCCTCCCCTTTGGCTCTTTGCCTTTTCCTTCAAATAGAGGCTGCTAGAAAGTTTGCACAGGAAACCACTTACAATTGATTTATTTTAAGTCATCACTTCTTGCTGCACGGTGATGTGCGAGCTTTAAAAAGCACCTCGTTTATTATCAGCTGCTGCGTGGGGATTTCCATACGGCACATCACAGTGCAGCAAGAGCTCCTCTGTTATTAAGGTTTTGCATCAAGGCAAAGGTTTTCCAGCTTGCAGAAATTCCCCCTGAAAACACCAAAATATGACTCTCAGCAAGGCCCAAGGGGAAACCCCAAAACTTCCTGGTTTGAAATCCTATGCAGACACACGTGGAAGAAATTCTTTATGCTGAGGGTGGTGAGACACTGGTCCAGGTTGCTCAGAACAGTGGTAGATGCCCCATCTCTGGAACCTTTTCAGGTCATGTTGCGTGGTGCTCTGAGCAACCTTCTCTAGTTGAAGATGCCCCTCCTCACTACAAAGGAGTTGGACTAGATGACCTTTAAAGTACCTTTCCAATCCAAACCAGTCTGTGACTTGACTTTCACTTGCCAGGATCCATTTCCATTCCTCTGAAGAACCATCTGCACTCCTTCAGCACTTACCAACCTCTTGAGAACAGCACTGACAGCACCTAAGTGAAGAACCCAGCAGGGTATGGGGCTTTGCCAAAGCCCATGGCCAGCACCACACACAGCCCTGCTCCAAGAGCTGGAGAGTTACAGAGTCACAGAGCTACAGATTGTTAGAGGCTGGAAGGGACCTCGAAAGATCATCTAAGTCCACCCCCCGCCTCTGGAGCAAGGTAAGCCTACAGTACTGTCTCAAGATGTCCTACATGGGGCTCAAACCCATGACCCCAGGAGTTCAGTCACATGCTCTACTCACTGAGCCAAGAGTTGTGCCACAGGAGACGGGAAATGGTAAATGAGGAGGAGGAGATGAGACTGAGAAAAGAAAATGCATTATCTGAGCAGCTAATTGTAACTTTGAAGACCTGAGATGAAATCCTCACAAGAAGAAACCATGGCTTTGGGTGCTGCCAGCAAGACTGGATGGAGCAGTGGGATAGCATGCAGAGCCTCAGAAAGGGCTGAGTGGTATTTTGGTGCTCACCTGACACTGTGGCTTCATATTTATATGTAAAGATGGCCTGACTATCTATCAAGCAAACTTGCTCCACTTTGAAAGTCCATTATTATTCATTTATACAACAGAAATGTAAGAAAAGGCTTCTGGAGTTTGACTTTGCCCCTGAACACCGGCAATGCTGGCATTGTCACTGCATCAGGAATACTCACACCTAGCAAGCACGGAAAACTAAGAAAGGGCCTGAGAACAAAACCCACAAACCTCAGGCCATTTCCCTATCCTGCCTTGTTTTGACAGGGCACTTCCCAAGCAATGCAGAGGGTTGGCAGAGAGAACCTTTGGGCCAATGGGGTCATTCACATTGCTCACCCCAGGTTGGCAAAAGGACTTTCACCTCTTCTTGAGATCAAGATGATCACTCACTCACGCACTCACTCACTCACTCACTCACTCACTCACTCACTCACTCACTCACTCACTCTTTTTTGACCCTTCTGCTTCTTGCTCTTTGGCAAAGCTCTAAGGTCAAGCTCTTCAGGCTTCATCAGTCTTTGGCAAGGTGTGTCAACGTGCTTTATCACTCTGCTTCCTTGTTCAAAGCCCCAAATCCTCACACAGTATTTCCCTTCACCCTGGTGTTGATGCTTAGGGGCTACATAACAAATTCAGGTTGCTGGCTGGCTGCTGTACTGGTGCAGTGGGGTTGTTGTTGCTTTGGGTTTGTCCTCCACTAATGTATTCCCTCTTGTCTAGATTGTTTGACTCTGCATCTTCACAACTCAGCAAGCCCAACTCATGCCCAGTTTCCTTGGTGTTACTACAAAAGAAGACATCAAATAGCAGCAAACAACTAAAATGGATGCAAGGACATCTAACACCAACCCTGGCATTCAACAACCAGCCCAATCCCTGGTGTGAGACATGCCACTTGACTTCACATCTCTTCACTTTCTGGCTTCCTCAGACTTTTGATGTTCCTGTAATAGAATTTTCCAAATTACCACAATACAGATCCTCTGTTGACTCCATTACTGTCTTCAATTTCTCTCTTCCCTTCTCTTGGCCCCTTTGCAAGGAGAGTCCTCTCACTGTCTGCTGCAAATCCAGGCATGTACCTCCTGCCTGAGTGGGACTCCAGAAAGTCTTGGTGCTAATAAAGTCCCCTGTAACAAGAGCTCAGCTTCCCTCCCTCTCCTTCAATTCTCATGATGAATAAAGAACCACCCAAGCCAAGGAGAGGGACCTAAAGCTCATTCACTCAGCATTACACTCATTCCTTGAGATTTGACTTGATTCATTTTCTCTGAGACATCCCTTGCTGCAGAGATGTCTCCTGAGGAGTCTTTTCTGACCCTGGGCTCATGGACCCCTCATAGCTGGAGACCCTTGGGGTTTGTCAGAAGCCCTTTCCAGCTCAGGTTTTCCCTATGGCAATGCTGGCATGACCCGCCACCTCCCCAAGGACAGCATCACTACAACACCCTTTCCTTGGTCCTGCTCCTGGAGCACATTTTGGCATCACTGTTAAACCTAAAACTCAAGGCGACTTGACACTTTTTGTTTTAAAGACCAAGGTGGGGGAGGAGAAGGTGTGGAAGTGCTCGCCTGAGGGGAAAGCCTCAACTGGAACAAGATTTCAACAACTACAAGTTTCCTGACCTTTTCCACAGTCATATCTTTAATGTTTTCATGGACGGATTTGATAAAAAGAAAAAATTAATAAAACAGATTTCATTTTTAAAAAAAGGTCAGGACGTGTGTTACAGGAAAAAACTCATTTAGGTCCCTACCCGCTGCCTTGCGGATGCTGAGGAGCCCTCTCCTGCCTCCCATCTCAGGCACTCCAGCCCAGGCATCCACTTCCTTGCTTGGATTTTGAACTGCATTTGTGGTTTCAACCTTTCTAGACTTTTCCTTCCCCCCTTGCAGATATGGCATCAGAAACTGTAGGTACTTAGACAAATGCTTGATATATACAAATATCTGGTGAGTTGTTGCACATCTAACCTGGATAGACAGCCAGTGAGCTCAGACATGTAGAATCATAGAATAATTAAGGTTGGAAGAGACTTTCAAGATCATCAGGTACAAACATCAATCCAACCCCCACCCCTGCCCACTAAACCAGGTTTCCTAATGCCACATCTACACATTGTTTGAACTCCTCTAGGGACGGCAACTCCACCCCGGCCCTGGGCAGCCTGTTCCAATCCCTGAACACTTTGTCAGGGAAGACATTTTTCCTGGTGTCCAATCTAAATCTCCCCTGGCACAACTTAAGGCCATTTCCTCTTGTTCTATCTCTAAGGACTTTGGAGAAGAGACCGACCCCAATCTCTCTACAACCTCCTTTCAGGTAGTTGTAAAGGGTGATAAGGTCTCTTCTCCAACTCCTTTTCTCCAGACTAAATAACCCCAGCTCCCTCAGCCACCCCTCATAAGACCTGTCCTGCAGGCCTTTCATTAGCTTAATTGCCCTGCTCTGGACCCGCTGAAGCATCTCAATGCCTTTCAATGTTCCAAGATGCTTGTCCAGGCTCCAGCACAGCTCTTTGGCCTGCTCAGATTCCTTCCCAAAACTCTCATTAGGTGTTGAGGCTGTTGTGATGCCCAAGCCATGCCCAACGCAATGACCAACATCTGCACTCTCTTGGTCACCACAATGACCATTCTCACAGCCCTTGCACTCAGCTCATGGACATTACTCCTTGCCCCTGCCCATGGACACCAACGTAAATCCCTTCCGCTGTGATTGAGATTGGACTTGTCAAGAACAAGCAAAATAAACCCCCCAGGCACAGAGTCAATTCCTGCTGATTAAGATATTTTAAAAAAGAAATGCTATTTAATAGTGGTAGCTCCTTTGTGGCTGGCCCAGTGGCCTCTTTCTAGATGCTCAGAAACAAAAACCATCCTGATGCCGGCTATGGACATTTGTATTATCAAGCCAGTTCTGCAATTAGAGTAGACTTACGTCTAATTTCTGCCACCTTCTACCATTCCCTGGTATTTTTTATATTTTATTCACTAAGAAGAAAATACTATTCATCAAAGTTTGCAAAAAAACCCCCCAACCAAGGAATTACTACGATAACATCACACTAAGTTATTAAGTGGTGACAATGGGGGACAATTACGGTATATAGTCCATTATATAGCAGTACCGTCGGCATGAATTGAAGTAAAACAGGCAGTGAATGGTGAGGAGCTTATTAACGGGAACATTAGTACAGCAGAACATAATACCTGCCATTCAGCTAGAGAGTGATCATTGTGCTGCTGCCAGTAGGGACTGGGCTGGGAAAAGTTGTGGAAAGGGCTGGCAGCTTTGCTGCACAGATCCTCTTCCTGTTTAAGGAAAAAACATCAACCCTGGGCCACCACCACATACAGACTCTCTCTCCAATTCTGCTTCTGGCATCATAGAATCTTCAAATAATTTAGGCTGGAAAAGACCTTTAAGATCATGGAGTCTAACCATTAACCCAACTGTCACAAGGCTACCTCTAAACCATGACCCTGATCTCCAGATCTCCACCTCTTTGGAACATATCCCAGGGTGGCAATTCAACACCCTCTCTGGGCAGCCTGTTTAGAGGCCTGATGACCCCTTCCAGGAAGAAGTTTTTCCTAATGTGCAACCTAAACTCCCTCTGGTGCAATTTGAGGCCTTTTCCTCTTGTTCTATCACTTGTAAATGGTGAGAACACACCAACCCTCACCTCTCTACAGCCTCCTTTCAGGTAGCTGTAGGCAGTGAGGAGGTCTCCCCTCAGTCTCATTTTCTTCAGACTAAACAGCTCCATCTCCCTCACCCACTAAAGGTTTTTGCAATGGCTCATCCAAGCACAAGCAGACAAGGATTTCCCCCAGCTCCCATCAGCATCTGTAAAGCATCCTCTCTGTGCTCACCAGCACCTTAGAAATCTTCTCACCCAAGTTTTTAGGGAAAGGGCAGCTCCATCACCATCACCAAGGCTTTGTGCTTTGGTTTGTTTATTATGAGGATTTCTCCTGCCTAAGCAACACCTGTCTCATTGCAGTGGGGTGTCAGCAAAGTCTTTCTGCTCCTGGCACATGGCACATTTCTGCACATGGCAGCAGCCAGCACACAGGATGTCACACTGTTGCCACAGGAGCTCTGCAGCCCATTGCCCTGCTTCCTCTCACACCTACGAAGCAGTAATGTTTCTTGACTTTTTTATTTCAAAAGCTCAGCCAGAATGTGCCAGCTCTGCCTGAAGCATTCCCTGCATGATGCTCACTCCAAGCTGGCTGCTTAGTGTTTGGTTTGGATGTCCCCATTCCACTGGTGTTGAACACATCCTGGGCTCTCTGTCACCATCACGTGAGGGTGTCTCTTGCCTGCACAACACTGGGAGATGCAAGAAATAATATATTCAGGAAGATGCTATTTGTTGGGAAGGGAAGCAGGAAAACAAGCTGCACATCTGGCAGCAAATCAACCAGGTCAGGTTCTTCTCATGGTTTAGAAATATAGAAACTGTTCTGTTGGGAAAGGCTGGTTTGGTGCTCTTCCTCCCAGGTTCTGCAGTCCCTTTGAAGCCAACGCCTCTGGTTATAGCTTGGGAGCAGGTCCTGTCTGATAGCCTCTATTTTTCACCAGTGGTGAAACTCTGCTTTCCTTTGCTGGAGCCAGCACTGGGTTCCCTGCTGCTCCAGCAGCTCTGGCTTGCTCATTCTAAGATGTTATTTTTACGCTTCTCTTAAAATACAACGCTAAGAGAAGCTTCTTGACTATATTAACATTAGGAATCTAATCAGCAATCAGACAGCTCATAATTTTCTGATTAGCTCTGATTATACTCAATCTTTAGGAATGGGGGGAAAAAAGGAGGAAAGAGAAAGAAAAAAAATTAAGGAAAAAGGGTAAAACTATTCTGCTCAGTTTTCTCACCCCAATTCCCTATATGAGGCATGAAGACACAGCAGCAGCTCAGCTGTCCCCGTCCCATCTGCAACAGTGACCCGCTGAGTGAGGGCTGCTCCATAAGCCGGTGCTGTTGTGCTGTTAATCATTGTCCTTGGCTGGGATCTTGTTCCAGAAAGGGGCTATTCAGGGAATGGAGAAGACATGAAGAGAGTCAGAGCCACCAACAAGCCTGGAGCAGTGTTGTGAGCTCTGATCTTGGGTCTCACTTCTCTGATAACACTCTACAAATCAGGGCAGAAGGATGCCATGAAAGAAGGAGATGAGTGTGTATCCAACTGGCTTTGGCCTGAAGGAAGAGCCTCTCCAGGCAATGAGGAGGAGGAGGCTGAAAAACACTGCGAGATGAGGTCATGGACACACATCAATCAGCTTGGTAGGGGCTGTCAAGTGATTAACAGCAGCTCAAAGGGAAAAATTCCAAAAATTGAGGATCTGAGGACTACCAGAAGATGGGAGGCATACAAGCAAACAGCCTGAAAAATCAGAGCCAGCAGCAGGAGCCGAGATGTCAACCTGGAGCAGGCTGCTCTGCTCCAGCCTCTGCCAACACTCACAGGGAGGTCTGAGAGAAATATGAGAGGTGATGACACAAACCTAGAAGGAGTGGCTGACACCCCAGTGGGCTGTGCTGTCATTCAGCGGGACCTGGACAGGCTGGAGAGCTGGGCAGGGAGAAATTTAATGAACTATAACAAGGGCAATGTAGAGTCTGGCATCTGGCAAGTATAGACTGGGCACTGACCTGTTGGAAAGCAGTGTAGGAGAAAGGGACTTGAGAGTCTTGGTGGACAGCAGGATGACCATAAGTGAGCAATGTGCCCTTGTGGCCAAGAAGGCCAATAGCATCCTGGGGTGGATCAGAAGGAGGGCGGTTACCAGATCAAGAGAGGTTCTTCTCCCTTTCTACTCTGCCCTGGTGAGAATGCATCTGGAATATTGTGTCCAGTTCTGCGCCTTGAGGTTCAAGAAGGACACAGAACTGCTGGAGAGAGTCCAGTACAAAGCCATGAAATGATTAAGGGAGCAGAACACCTCCCTGATGAGGAAAGGCTGAGGGAGCTGGGTCTCTTTAGCTTCAAAAATATGAGACCTCATGAGGTTGACCTCATTAATGTTTATAAATATATGAAAGGTGGATGTCAAGAGGATGGAGCCAGGCTCTTCTCAGTATCTTCTAATGATAGGACAAGGGGCAATGGGTGTAAACTGGAACATAGGAGGTTCCGTATTAATATGAGAAGGAACTTCTTCCCAGTGAGGATGACAGAGCACTAGAACAGGCTGCCCAGGGAGGTTGTGAAGTCTCCTTCTCTGGAGACATTTAAAACCCATCTGGATATATTCCTGTGCAACTTGGCCTAGGTGATCCTGCTGTGGCAGGGGATAGGACTAGATGACCTTACGAGATCTCTTCCAATCCCTAATGTTCTGTGATTCTGTGATTGTGTCAGGACTCCAGTGTCAGCTGGCCAGGGTGTATGGCACATGGCTGGGTGGGCGGCTCATGCGGGTGGGGAGCTTGGGGAAGATTCCTGTCTGCTCTGTCTTCACCCCCACCAAGGGACTTCAGAGTACAGCTTGGGCTTTTATGAAGGAGGAGAAGAGGGTCAGTTGGCGCTGAGCCTCACAACAACAACCAGCAGGAAAGAAACTGAGGAAGAAGCCAGAGGAAGGAGATCTAGACCAACTGCTCTAATAGAGTTAATCAGTTGCCCAGGCTCTGCAGAGGAGATTTACTCCTGACTTCAGCAAGTGATCAGATGATGCTATGAAGCATGAGATTTAATTATTTGTATCATAGCCACGGCCTGTGATACAAATGATATCAATGGTCAGAAAACTGTCCAGCTGGCTCTTCAAGCCTGCCACTGCCACTACCACCATCCGACCCCGCTGCCTCCTGCGACAGTGACTTACCAGCTCGCAGGGACTGTTTCACACCATCACACAACCAGTGGCAAATGCCATCCACCAAGCTCTGCAGCAGACATGGGTCATCTGGAAGGGCCACTCCATGTCTATCTGCAGTCACTGAGCACAGAGCATACACCTCCTGTCTTCAAGACAACCTTGATAAGGAGAGGTGCTCCATCACAGTCCTGGCCAGCCACGCATTTGTACCAGCTTAGCTGAGGCTCTGAAGTGCCTTTTGGCTGCTCACAGACTAGGCAGCCCCTTTGCTGGGGAAGAGAGGGCAGCCCTGGCCCCCTCCAAGCTGCTCACCACTAGCCTTTGCTCCAGGCTGTTGCTCAAGCCTGCTGGTAGAGCTGCCCACTGCTCCTCAACCTGGCCAAACTCAGCTGTGTTAGCAAGTGTTTATCTTAAGCTATGAATCTACTAGAAAACGGCATGAAATGAAACAGTTTAGGTGGAAGGGACCTGCAACAATCATCTAGTCCAACTGCAAGACTAAGCAGACACCAGCTCAGTTTGAACCCAAGGAATTCAACCATAAAAGTGAATGGTTCAGGTCAGAGTGGAGTAGCCATGACAACTTGTCTCCAGCAGCTTGATGGTACCTCTGCTGTACAACTCCTTGGCTGAGGCCCTTCTCGGTTATTTTAACACTGATTTAAAAGACAGCACCTTGAGACACCCACTTGAATTAGTGTGTTCAAAGAAAAGGATTAGACTCTCCCAACCCTCTTGACTGCAGAATCCCAAGTGAGAAGCAGGGTCACCCCATATCCTTCCAGTCCAGCAAAGCTGCATTTGCAGGCGACAGGAGATAGGTGAGATGACAATAAAGAGGACTGATTCTCATTATGTGCTGAGGCTCAAGCTATCTCCCACAGCAGTGCACCCAGTGAGTGTCTCTGATGAAACCACCTCAGCACACACGCAAAAACCCACCCAACGTCACGTGGATGAGGTCTCGCTGTGCTGGGAAAGCCTCCTCCTCCCACTCAGCCCCGCCACTGCAGCCGCAGAGCCCTCTATTGCAAAGTGGTATCGGAGCTGTAATTAGTTAGACATGACCTCTAGAACAAAAAAAAAAATAGTTCAAGTTCAAAAAGAAAATCTCTCTGGTTAATGCTATGCAAATTGCCAGCAAGGCAATCAGGCTGACTTTTAAACACTGGCCCCTGTTGAAGGGCTCACAAGACAGTCTTATTGTCTTGCTATCAATTTGCATCTCATTACTCACAATGTGCTGTTGGTTGGAGGTAACCTTTTGGGGGAACACACTGTAGTGGTGTAGGGGAGCCTGGGCACCACACGGTTACTCCTGTTCACAAGGCTTTTGTGTGGTCTGGCTCCCAGGACATGATGGTTGAGAGCCCAGGCTGCCGCTCAGGTGGCAGCACTGTGAGTTAATTTCACTTGTAACTTGCATCTTCTGCCACTCACACATGGTAGGACCTTCCCACTGGGCTCCACAGACCCTGTGATCCCCAGAGGCTGTAAGGTAGCAGCCTGCCTTCACCCAGCTCCTCACAAACTTTCTGAGGGCCTTTGCAGGCTTCTTCACATCTGTGCTCGCTTCGGCAGCGCACATACTAACATTGGAACGATACAGAGAAGATTAGCATGGTCCTTGCGCAAGGATGACATGCAAATTCGTGAAGCTTTCTGCATTTTCTAGCACTGGAATGGGCTTCCCAGGGTGGGTTATGGAGTCTCCTTCTCTGGAGATGTTTAAAACCCGCCTGGCTATGTTCCTGTGCAACTTGACCTAGGTGATCTTGCTGTGGCAAGGGATGGGACTAGATGATCTTTCGAGGACCCTTTCTATCACTAATGCTCTGTGATTCTGTGATTCTTGTAGTCCTTACCACCTTGGGGAGATGGTATTAATGTCTCATTTTTCTATAGGTACACTCTTCTCCTCAGCCTTCTCCTGCTTCTCCTGCTTCTCCAGCTACCCCAACCCCTGCATCTGTCTCCTATACCAGCTGCCTCTGCCTTCATCTCCACTGCCACCAGTTTGGGGTCAGGAAAGCATGTTCTCAGCAACCATCTCACCTATGGGAATCATCAGTCTCACCACCACAGTGCCCTCAAGACACTGCTGCAGGGAGGCTGCTAGGCCCTATCCTGCATCACTTGACTGCACCCTGCTGCCACCTACAATAAGGACCTCTGATTCCCCAGGAAAGGAGCAAGATACATGACCTACAGAATCAGAGGAACTTAGAATAATTTAGGTTGGAAAAGATCTTTAAGATTATCAAGTCTAACCATTCACCCAGCACTGCCAAATCTGCTGCTAAACCATGATCCTAAGCACCATGTCTACTTGGGCTCCTCAATATGAGAAGATCAATGAGATGCTGTAGCAGGTCCAAAGAAAAGCAAGGAAGTTAGTGAAAAGCCTGGAGGACAAGTCTTAATGAGGAGTGGCTGAGGGAACTGGGGTTGTTTAGTCTGGAGGAGTTTGAGAGGAAACTTTATTACCATTTACAACTACCTGAAAGGGAGGTGTTAAAGAGGTGGGGGTTGAGCTCTTCTCCCAAGCAACTAGCAAACAGAAGAGAGGAAATGGCTTCAAGTTGTGCCGGGGATGTTTAGATTGGACATCAGGAAAAATGTCTTCCCTGACAGAGTGTTCAGGGATTGGAACAGGCTTCCCAGGGAGGGTGTGGAGTTGTCATCCCTGGAGGAATTCAAAGATCGTGTAGATGTGGCCCTTAGGAAACCTGGTTTAGTGGGCAGGGTAAGGGTGGGCTACAATTTGACCTGATGATCTTGAAGGTCTTTCAACCTTAATGATTCTATGATTATGATTTTTTAAGTGTCTCCAGGGATGATGACCCCACCACTTCTCTGAGCAACCTGTTTCACTGCTTAACAACCCTTTTGGTGAAGACATTTTTTTCTAATGTCCAACCTAAATCTGCCCGGATGCAACTTGAGGCCATTTCATCTTGCCCTATCAAAGGCTGAGATGACCTCCTGGCAGCAGCACCCTGGGTCTCACTCCCTCTGATTTCCTTCTTTCCATGAACTCTGCAGTGCGAGACCTCTCTGGTGAAGCAGCCGAGAATTTGTGCTCTGGTACCTGAAGAGGCCTGTGATGCTTGGCTCCCTGGTGTCCTGCCAAAGCTGTGTGGCACCGCTACGTTGCTAAGTGCTGGTGAGTCCCTGTGCCAATGCAAGGGTGCCCCCTTCGCCACACAGGCCAGAGGTGCCAAGGCAACAAAGGGACTTCTAACAGGGGAGAGAGCACCACTGCAAGGAAGAAAATCCAATCGCTTCAGACTTTCCGAATAATGGCACTGCCTCCCCGCTGCTCAAATCAGCCACAGCACTTTGTTATTGTGATAACTAAATATGGAAGATTTTAACAGCTGGAAATGCAGCAACAATATTTAAAAGAGGTTTTGAAATAGCTGGTGTTTTATTCAATAATGGCAATGGGCTTTTTATTTTGTTGTGGTTTTTTTTGTTTTAATCTTAAAGGCACACAAGGATCTCCACTCTATTGTTTTTCCACGGTGCTGGTCAGGATGCAAAGTTGGGTCAGGCCTGGTGATAGCAGGGAATAACACCAAGACACCTAGTAACAGCCAGACCCATGTCTGCTTAAGGGAGTTAAAAGCTGTGGTGAACATGGAAATCACAGTTTGCTCCTCCCACCTTCTGCTCAATTCTGCACCTCCCTGGCTGGGATCCAAAGCTGCAAAACCTGAAGGTACAAAAACCCAAAGGGAAAAAATGCCCAAAGATGTAAATGCTGAAGGTGAAGGTGCAAAACCCAAAGATACGGCATGGAAGCAGCAGGAACAATGCAGAAACAATGACAGAAGCTCCATGCCCAGTGAAGGCAAGGGGAGGACCGGAGGTGGCTGCTACTGCTATCAGCCTACACCTTCAGACATCGAAGCCTTCACATGGATGAGGACAGGAATATGCTCAGTTATGTCCAGCATCACATTGGTAACAGCCAGAAAGTGCCTTCTCCTTAGAGGAACAGCAGTCCTAGAGATGGGAATTTGGACTCAAAACCCCCAGGTTGTGAGGCTGATGGGCC
Organism: Rhinopomastus cyanomelas; assembly: GCA_013400115.1. Taxonomy (NCBI): domain Eukaryota; kingdom Metazoa; phylum Chordata; class Aves; order Bucerotiformes; family Rhinopomastidae; genus Rhinopomastus; species Rhinopomastus cyanomelas. Next base: position 302,090 of record VXBP01007155.1, on the reverse strand, counting down.
CTGGCATCACTCACCCATGAGCACAGAGTTCACTGGTGTTCAGACTGAGGTGGTGGGTTTTCTGACCTGTCTGGCTGAGACCTAGCGAGTCAGTGATGGCTAGTGGGACATACAGCAGCTGGTGCCCCCATAGCAGGGTGGGACTCCGTCTCCTACCTCTCAGACTTGCAGAGCACATAGGATGAGGGTGGCTTATCCTATAAGGGATCAAATAATGTTGTGAAAAGCACCATAATTCATAGAATGAATCACATAATGGTGTGCACCCCAACATCCTCATGTGGCTCCAACATTGAGACCAAGCAGAACAGCTTCCCACTAATACGACATCTGAGAACACACCTCGTGCCAAGGGCTCCATCACTCTGGGATTTGCACCCTGGAGCTGGCAGCTGATGGGGACATCTTAGAGTGCCCAGGCAACAAATCCACAGCAGCTCTTCCAAGATTCAAACTGGACCAAGTGGACGGTGTTGCTCTGGATTCAACCCATGTGGTCCTGGGAGCAGCACAGGATGAAGACAAGGCTCTCAAGCACCCCTTTTCCAGCTCTGCTTTTGCTTTAGAAGTTATTGATCCCAGCATACTGGGACCTGCCTGAGCCTTAGCCAAGCAGTTACAGCATGGTCACAGGTACGTCTTATCCCTGGGACATCCAGGGGATAGCATAAGCAGACAATCACAAGCCTACAGGCTACTAACACCATGCTGAGAGTCAACCATTGGACTGGGCCAATGGACTAGAGGCTGTGGGTCCTCCAGCAGCCACCCCTACCCCAGACACACTATCTGAAGTTTCACAGCAGGGGGACAGTCCTCTGTCCTGTCCAAGACTCCTTATCCAGAACCACAGGCCATTCTGCTGCTCCGGTTTTGAGGGTGGCAGCTGCAGGGAGCACCAAACATCATGGTAGGATTCAAGGCAGTGGTACCTGCTATTTATCTGGGGGAGACAGGGAGGCTGGGAACCACAGGGAGGGGACAAAGAGGTGAAACTGGAATGAGTAGGGGGACAAACAGCAGAAGAAAGGCAGAGGGAAGCAGGGAGGAGGGGCTGGAGCTGCCAGGGAGGACAAGGCTATTGCCCAGCTTCAGTCAAAGGAGTGGTTGCCCTTCACCCTGATGCCTATTTAATGTCATCCTATTCAGCAAGTGTCCCATGATCTGGTAATTATCTTTTTCTTACAAAAGAGCATCTCTGTGTCACAAACGGTCCCCTCTCCAGTTCTGCTACAGATCAATATCTCCTCAAGGCCTCTGCCATTGTTTGGGGAATGGAATTGATTTCTCTGAGGAGTGAGGGGAGGAAAAATGTATAAATATGGGCTGTGGAGACGTGTCCCTGCCTAAGCCCTGCTGAAGACTGAGCTGGGTAAGCAGCAAAGCAGAAGGAAGATGATCCCAACTGACCACCCTACTGTGTCCTACTGCTGTCCCTTTTCAACTGCCTGCAGGAGGACGTGCAGTTGTTGTATCACTCAGTGCACAAGCATCCACAGTGCTGGAGCCAGGAGAAATAACTAGTTCAAGATATCACCAGCTTCAAAGACTTTGCAGCAGGGTAAGAGCTGTGGAGGTGCTGATTCAACACCTTCCATAAGGATGTGTTCGTGTCCTACTTTAGAGTTGAAGCATGCGGTTGAGCCGTTGCTGCTGTGACCCGCAGAGAGATGCCTAGGAGACCTCCTTGGCTTAAATATCAGTACCTTGGTGTGACCAGCACAGCACTGACACTGAAACCCAGAGCAGTGCAGGAGCCACAGATCCACAGGCTGCCTTCAGTGTGACTGCACCAGCTAATACCAGCAATTATAACCAAACAACCTTCACGCTCCTTTCATCTGTCTAGAAGATGACCTTCAAAATCATGAGATACAGAATAAATCAGAGTCAATGTTGTGTCTGAGCCCAGGTCTCTAAGCCTTTGGAAGCTGTGAGCTAAGCCACCCCAGGCATCACATGGCTCCTGCGGCCAGGGGCTTCTGAGTGCTGTGAAACAGTGTGGTGCAGGGGTGAAGCTGCTCTTCTGGCTCATGAGGCAGATGGAAGCTGCAGGATAGGGGATGAATGCAAGGGAAAATGGCAAAGGGTGTAAAGGTTATGCGGGTGTGAAGAGTGATCAGGGGTTTGGCACTGTCTCTTCTCCAGCAACAGGAGAACATGTTTGAAGGCTGTTATTACATTTTATCTCCATCTTCTGCAGATCCTATTCTTAGAATATCTGCAAATAGGCCCTTTTAAATCCCCTTTTCCATTCTTTTGCATCCCTCTCAAAACATACCATTATGTACTGGACCCTAAGCTAGCACCAGCTGGGCCCTGTTGGTACCATGGAGGGAGCCATGGCTGCCCAACCTCATTGGTACCAGGCGCCGTGAAGCTGGTATTTGTCTTCAACCACCTTGGTAGGTTGAGCCGTGCTGAACTTGCAGTCTAGTAGAGACACTACCATCCATCTTAACTTAATCACATTCTAATTTTTTGTTATTCAAGGGGAAAAAAGCCATCAGTGCAGGGGAGGGTGGGAATTTGACTTGAGAAGATCTGTGGCAAAGCTTTTCTTCCAAGGACCTGTAAAAATGCCTCATGGTCAGCTGTCAGGGCCTCCTCACCTCCTGAGAAGCAAACAAATCTCAAAGCCTGGTCTTCTGAGCCACAGTCTGGGGAACAAGCAGTGAAAGAGGATGGGAAAGAGCATGGGTTAAAACTAAGGATGTCTTCCAGTGCAGAGAGAAAAGTATCCTGGCCATAGGACGAAAGAGGAAGGGAGCATCCTGTGTGGGAATGCACACATGGTTAGAAGATGGCAATCCTTTATGGTGGGGAACACCACCAGATGGGACCAGAGACACATGCAAGTAGCTTTGGAAGGAGTCAGCTCATCCAGGCAGTTCAAAAGCATATTGACAGGTGAAATTCAGGGCAAGCACATCTAAGATACCACTTCTGGGGAACAACAATTAAGCCCTATCACACGTGCTGATGTGGCTCTAAATTAACCCCAATCACTGAAGGAAGAGATACAGGATCTCTGGAGCACAAACATTTCCATGGAAGTGATGGTCTAAAGATCCTAGCTTGTGCTCAGAAGCAAGTGCTAAATAAAACTGTCATATTAGCAAGCAGGTCTATACATCAGTGAGTCCCTCATCTGTGACATGGTGCATAACTCTGCCATGCTGAGCTGAGGGAAGTGGTGGACACAGGGCAGGGAAAAGCAACGTGGCTGCTTGGAGCACAGGAGGAACCAAGACTGACAACGTGCAAGGGATTTGATTCACTTAAAGCAAGAAATTAATTTCAAAGGATGCGGAGGTATAAACCCTCATGTATGAGAGCAGGTACCTTTGAGCTTGATTATTTAAAGGTTCAGATCTGATGAGGAGAAACAGCTCTCCATGGAACCCAATGCCTCAAGACGCTGGGACATGATAGTTTTTTTAAGGAACAGAAATCAGATTGATTAGTGTATCATCGGTTATGCTACCTGAGATCAAAGTACAGGGGAATATAAGTGCTATCACTCAAGGGTTTTACCTCCCAAGTAACTGCTTAGGATTAGAAAGAAATTTCAATAATCTGCCAGCTTAATGTGCACTGTGAAAGTAATAATCCTTCTCTCCCAACATCTGCTAGCAGCTACTAATGGAGATAGTAATAAGCTAGGTGGATCATAAACCTGACCTGATCTGATTGCTACCTTACAAACTGGAACATGAGGGTGTTATCTTTTCTTCCAAGGTAACCTGTCGTCGACCAGGCCTCTGCCAATGCAGGAACCACAGGAGCAGAGTACCGAGATGTTCTTTTCCCGGAGATCAGGGCTGTGGGAGGGTGGTACCTTCAGCAGCCACACTATTGATTTTTACATCATTTGTTGTAAACTTCTAAAATGGGGCATTTCCTCAGTGGACAGAGCTTCAGAAGGATGAGAGCTCAAACGTGTGCAGTTTCTCTGTGGTGGGTCTGTGGTTTGAGCTGGTGTTTGATGGAGCCCCAAACCTAGCCAAGCAAATTCTGCTCACGGCTTAGATGAATCTCACCTTATCATCACTCTTGTTGGCTTCCCCTTTCATATTCAGTTTTTCAAACCTGTCACACACTTAACGGAAAGTGACCCATTTGCCATTTAAAATTGAACATGGGGTACAGGAGGATGCATTCTGCCCCTCTTCTTGCTCAAAAATGGAATCTGGTGTGCTGGGATGTGTCCAAGGCAGAACCTGGGATGGATTATGCTGCCTAATGCCTAAACAGTTCCAAACACCACTGGGAAGGGCTGGCTGGAAGGAGAAGGCGTGGAAAAACCCCGGAGAAGAAACAGCATACACAAGGAGGGGAAGCAGGGGAGAAGGAGAATTATAAAGCCAAGGCATCCATTCTAACTGATTCCCTCCACCAAACTCTGAGTGGAAGGTTAGCTCTGTGTTAGCACTACCGGAAAAATGTCAAGAGTTGTTCAGGGAAAGGTGAAGAATGCATTTCTTCCTTGTTCTCTCCTCAAAAAGTAAAACAAGGTGAAACAGGAAAACAAGGTGAAACAGGAAGGAGCAGCATCCATCTGTTTCAAGGCCCTGCTCTGCACAACCAGAATAAGCACTGAACATGTAGGAAAGAAAAAACCTGTCACAGCATCATTCCTTTCCAAATTCACTACAGTTTAGGCTATAATAGCCATCAAACCCAGTCTGCTCTGAATCTCATACTTGCTCACTCACATCAGCAGCTGGTCTTGAGGCAATGCCCCAGCACCTTGGTCCCTGTCCTCTGCTTCTCAGCTCCCTGATGAGCTGCGACAGCTTCAGGGCACCCTGTGGGATGCAACACTCTGGCCCCTAGAGGCTGCTCCCCGTGCAGCAGTGATGCTAATCCAGCCAGTCGGGCAGGCTGTGGCCTTGCCAAGGCCATCCCTAGGCCTTGTGCTGTCCTGCCAGTGGTCCTGGCCACTACAGCAAACACTGAGCTGCTTACTCAGGAGGCTGCAGAGGTGACCCTGACCATCACCTTTACTGCCACCACCTTCACACCAGGCTTAACAGCCAAAGGCCTCTCTCAGTTCTGCTTCACATTTGTACAGGCTCTAAAATGCATTTTAAGGAGAGGAAAAACAAGAAAGCCTCCAAACTTGTCTCCAGAGGAGTGGGATGTGGCCCCAAGTTCCACCAGGTGCCAGTGTGGTGATCCTGCTCTGGGCACACCTCCACCATGCTCGTGAAGCTGTCTTCCTTGGCAGAAGAGGAGCACGAGCCATCACAGCCGGTATCTGTGCAAGCACACTCATGTTGGCAGGAGCACATTTGGCTCATAAGTTAAAACAACCAAGCAGATGGTAGGAATCGCCTTAAGAGCCCTTGCAGAATAGAAATGACCCGTAAAAACAAAGCAACGCTTGAGGCAGAGCACTTGTGAGGGACACCTCTGGGTGGAGATGTATGAGGGGGAGCCCAGTCATTACTTGTAAACAGTTAAAACCAAATGCTGGCATCACTTCTGGCCCAACATTGCTCTCCCCTGATGCCAACACCCCTCCCATCAGCTTCTGGTAGCCACATGTAGCCAAGTGCTGAAGGGTGGTGGGTATGAAGCACTTGCCAGTGGCCCTTAGTGTTCTGTCCATGGGCACCCTACCTTCAGGAGAACAGCAAACTCTCATTTTGCAACACGTGGTCCTCTTAATACAAATTAGTCCTCTATCGATTCTCAGCTTAAGTGAAGCTGAGCTGCTTATCCTTGCCTGATGCAATGACCAATGCTCATGCTCCTCCTGGGCTAGTAAGGGGAGTGCAGTGTGGGTGACAAGAGCTGGAGCAGAGCTGAAACAGGTCTTTTGCAGAGGTGGAGAACTGAGGACAGGGTGGCTGGCTTCCAGCAAAAAGACCCTAAGCAATGTAGCTCCTGAGAGGAGTCTGATGGTTAAAGAGACATTGCCTGTATTCACCTGACCCAGAGACACCAGGTCCTTTTCTCCACTTACCTATTTATCAGTGCAGAGAAACTGCACAGCAAAACATGTGTCCAGGTCAGGTATCTCCTCTAGAAGCTTTGGTCCTCTGCAAGAGCCCCTTCTGTAGCTGAGCTCACTGGGAATGTGCTGGCACCACTCCTGCGCTGGATTTCAGCAGCACATTCATGGGACTGTCATCACGTGCATGGTTCAAATTGCTGGAGCAGAGGGCCAGAGTAAGGAAGCCCAGAAACTCCTGGATGCTTGACCCCAGGGACCGAGTATAGCTCCTTTCCACCAACACCTAACCATGTACTGGCTGCTAGTTCCCTTGTAATCTCAAAAAGAAATGCTCCAGTAGCTGTTCCTCCATCAGAGCTGACTGGGAGGACGATCCAGCAAAGGATGCTGGAGAAAGGATAGTGCTACCATCACTGCCCTGCTTGTCAAAACCCAGAAGCATCAAGGACAATGTTGGAGTCTCATCATGTGTTTCACTGGCCATGAGCAGTAGATAGAAGGAATTGCTATGGGAATGGGATATCAGAGCTCACAGAAGGTGGCCTTTGCACCTTCTGTGCTCCCCGGAGGATGGGGATGAGGAGATGCTTCCCATTTTTGAAGGCCATTGTTGGAAATTCCCACAGTGCTGGGAAAATGCACTCTGAAGAGGACTGAGCTTTGGCCACAGCTGGCAGCAGGTCCGACAGGCACCCCTGGGACAGGGGACACAGCACCAGACATCACGAGCTCCCAGGGCAAGACAACCTGCCTGCTCAGACCCATCATCACGTCTGTCTACTGATGCTGAGTACCTGGCACATGAACCGCTGCCTCCTGCTTGGGGGTCAACAGTGCTTCTTCTGGTGTTGGTGGAAAGAGAGAAAACATCAAAGAAAGGAAACAGCTCAGTGAATGAGGGCAGTGAAAGATGGAGATGAGATGAGCTCAAAGAATAGGGCTGAGGAAGACTGAAGCAGGAACCAGCAGAAAGATGGTGTCTGTCTTTGCAGGATGGGAGCCCTTCTGACAGCTCAGGCTGCCCTGATTGAGAGGAGGAATGAAAGCTGAGGAAGTGACTTCCGTTGTCGTTCCACCAAAAGGTCTGGTTTTAAATGACAGCAGAGTCACCTACAAAATCTCTGGGTTATGGTGTTGTGCTGTTTGGTATGTTGCACACCAAACAGCCCCACATGTCTCTGGGTCAAATTGTCCAAACAGCATTCATTCATGCAAATCCCCTCTAGACTGTGTTATCCTCCAAGACTGACTGACGTCCAAAAGTCTCAGTTCAGCACTTAAGTGTGTGGCCCAGGATGAGCATTGAAGTCTCTTAAGCCACAAGGAAAATGGGCAACAGAGAGAGGCAGCTGAGTCCAGACTTGCTATTTTGGGGCTCAAAGCCATGATCTCTGCTCAGGCTTTCTGCAACCTTCATCAAGTCATTTAATCTCAGTCTATCCCAGCTGGATTCAAGCAAGAGTGAACAACTCTCCTTTTACAACACAGAAAGCCCTGTAAAGCACAACAGGCAGAGAAGAATCCCAGATGAGAAGAGCAGCACCAATGGGTTTTTTGATTACATACAGAAGTTGATACTGAAAGTTTGAAAAACAAAAAACAAGCCAAATCTGCGGGTGTCAACCAGAACGTTTCACTTAATTTTTCCCTCACCGTAAAGTGTAGAAAAACACAACATCATTTCAAAAGTATCACAAAAGTCTACCTTGGCCTTTCCTTGCCTTATTCTGCCCTCCTTCCTTTTATCTGTGCTTTTTTTGAAAATAAAAGCACCTGACAAAACACACCCCTAGGCAGGCACAGAAATATCACAGATAAACCAGAACTATCCAGCAACAGGCTGCTTTGACGATGGACTGATGTCAGAGAGCTGAAGGATGCTCTGGCCAGCTCCACCAACGAGACCCTAATCACAGCAGAACATTTCTGGCTTAGTTTAAGACAATGCGATTGCTTTTTAATTTGCAAACTGTGCATATTTTCCTGATGATGTTTATGCCAAGCTCCAGATCGCTGCTCTGCCACCGACCAGATAATTACTGAAGAGTTCGCTCCTGCCTAGGGTACTTTAACCTTGCTGTTCACATTCAACAGCAGGATGGCTTGAAGTCCAACTCAAAAGCACTTGAGGGCAATAAACTGGAAGGAGGGCTGTGTGTATGTGTGTGTGGGTTACGCTATACTGTTATGATTCTGCAAAGGTTTCTGTTTTCTTTCTTGTTATCCTAATAACCCTTTTATGGAGCACGTTGTTGGCAGAGCCCTCTGCTGAGGCAGCCGGTTCTGTGTAGGCACAAGATAATTTGCAAAAGCAATAAACTGACATTCAGCTGAAAAAGCCTGCTAGAAAGATGAGCCATCAGCAAATCCCCCTACACACACAGGGCCTTAAAGACACACTGGATTTATATTGCAGGGAAATTAAAAAAAGCCAGGGAAAAAAAAACCCAAACCAAAGAGTGGTGGTGCCCCAGCCACACCAGCACATTGCATGACTCCGCTCTTGGGTGGCTGGAGGAACAATGGCCCGAGACATGCCCTGGGGTCACCGATTGCAGGTACCTGCTTGGTGGGAACCCCTGTGGAAACTGCTAATGAACCTGCCTGAGGACAGGTCATCTGGCTGCCTCTGTGTCCTCTGATAGTGTGATTTTCCAGAATCAGCTTCCTGTGGTGGTTAGAAACCTTCAGGTTTGGAGCCCAGAGCTAGCTGCTGGAAATGTCTCATTTATTCCAAGGTTGCTGCTGTATGTGAACTCAAACAACCTTTCTCTCTCTGCATATTTACCCCCTTTCTGTGATTACAAGAACTGTATTTCCCCCAAACCTGTGGGATCTGACTCATGCTCACAGGCTGACGGTCCAGACGAAGAGGGACCATGTACCACTTTTAGCTCCCACCTATCTCCTCCTTGGAAGCTGCTGTTGTACCACAGGGATGGCTGGAAAGGACAGGTAGGTGTTCCCCTAGAGCCCTTTCGACCACACATCTTGCCATGTGGGGCTCTCCTTCAATCCCCACTAGATCCCATATGCTTCTTCCATGAGCAGTTTGTGGTCATCCTACAACCAACAATCACAGCTCTAATGTTCTAGTCAGTCAATGCCTCATTTGAAGAAGCAGCTCTTGTGCTCTCCTAACTCTGTGTCATCCCTCCATCCCACCCTCTTTGTATTTGGCCACTCCTCATGTCATGGGGCTCTTTGGTGACAGCCTGACCCTCCTCTATCTGCAAAATACTTGTGGCACCCCAACAGATTTTACTTTTTTCCTCTTTCATGTCCAGCCCATTAACTAAAAATAAGATTAATTTGGAGATGGGAGATCTGCACCAGTAACATCCTTCGACCTTAATAGTTACACACACCCTAGTCCTTTCTGGAAGGACCTCATCGGTTTCAGAGCAGGCAAGCACAAAATTTAACTTTGAAGGGTCTCTGGCTATCCAAGGACAGAGGCTCCAGGGAATAAGTCATCAGCTGAGGTGTAAAGAAGAGCAAAATTTATTGCATTGAGAGCCAGGCTGGCTGGAGAAATCAAGCCTGAGAAAATAGAGACATATTACCTGGGCAAAACCTACTGCTGAGTCTTAAGCCTATACTTCTGTAGAGAGCTAATCCTGTTCATGTTAAACCAGGAGCTAAGGGTTTTTAATGGCAGAGCTATTTATGGAGAACTCATCTAACTCTTCATCATCTCCCTAAGATCATGGCTGAGGAAAGAACCTTGTAACTCAAGAGGCCTGCTGGACATGAAAGGCAAACAGATGCCAATGTGAGTGGGAAGAAGACAAGGGGAGATGTAGTGACATGTCTGACGGCCCTGCTTGCTCAGAGGGAGAAGACTGGACATGCAGCAACTCTGCCTTTGCTTTGGTGACACCATTTACAGCCTGCGAAGAGCAAACAGCGCATCGTGGAGTCACCTTCTCTCTCCAGTCTTCTACCGAGCCCATCCCACCTAACATCATCAGGTCTACCTTGTACTGCATCCACTACGCTTCTCTCTGGCAATCATAAACCTCCAGGGGTGCCCAGCCAAGTCAGGCAAAGAGCACAGGTCACCCTTCTGCTGGAAATTCTCCCCAGCTTTGCAGAGCAGCACGTGCCCCCTCTGCTAGGATGAGCACTGGTGGCCCAGTTGCGCCTGTGCCCAGTGGCTGCAGGAGACTGGTTGTTAATCAAGAAGAGAGCATAGGCAGAGAGCTGGAGAGTAGGTGGAGAGAGAGGGAGCAGCAGCTTGCTTCTTGCTGGAGTCCTGGCAGCCTTGCTTGGCGCTTTGTCAATGCTCCTTTGCCTTAATCTTCTTTTCAGAAGAGCATCTTGTTTAAATGGGATGATACTTATTAAGATCATTAACTCCTATAGCGAGAGCTGACCTAACCTGACCTCCCGTCACTCTGCTCTCTGCAGCCCCCTTCAGCTGGGTCCACATTCTCCTTTCCTCCTACAATGCTACATCCTCCGTCTTGACTCAATCCTGACCAAGTCCTGACCCTACGCAACTCTATCCTCTCCCTCCACAGGGGCCTGCTATGGCCTGATACCAATTTAAATAGCTTTCTGGGCTCCTCACTTCTTCCTCTAACTTTACTCTTACTTTCTTCTTGTCCATCAACTTCCCAGGAAGCCACTGCCAGGCAGGAAGGAGGATGAACAGAGACAGATGCAAGACTTGGGTACCACTGCTGTGCTCAGGAAGACACAGCTCAGATGCCTCATTTCTCCCTAGTGTCCTCAGTCAAACCCAAGTGCCCCAGCAGATACCAAACCCCAAGCCTGCCACCGCCCCACCTCGCTGCAAGCTCTTTGCCCTCACCTCCTGAAAGGCCTTTGCTACTGAAGACAGTCCATCACATTCCACCTCAGAGAGGCCTAATCTCAATTACTGGGTTCAGTTTTGGGCACCTCAATACAAGAAGTACATTGAGATGTTGCAGCAGGTTCAAAGAATAACAACAAAGCTGGTGAAGGGCCTGGAGGACAAGTCTTATGAGGAGTGGCTGAGGGAACTGTCATTATCTGGTCTAGAGAAAAGGAGTTTAAGGGGAGACCTTATCACTCTTTACAACTACCTGAAAGGAGGGTGTAGAGAGGTGGAGGTTGGTCTCTTATCCTAAGTCACTAGTGACAGAACAAGAGGAAGTGGCCTCATTCTGTGCTAGGGGCAGTTTAGGTTGGGCATCAGGAAAAACTTCTTCCCTGACACAGTGGACAGGGGTTGGAATGGGCTGCCCAGAGAGGGGGTAGAATCTCCATCCCTGGAGGTGTTAAAAAATGTGAAGATGTGGTCCTAGGAAACATGGTTTAGTGGGCAGAGGGGCTTGGGCTGACAGCTGTACTTGATGATCTTGAAGGTATCTTCCAACCTGAACAATTCTGTAAGTGAGGGAGTCTGCTGCTCCAGCTGTTGTCCTGCCACCAGCGAAGTCTTAATTTCAATCACTGGCCACAAGAAATGAGAGAAACCAAATCACTTCTCACAGCAACACACTTGCACTCCTTCTCCCCACTCACTTCTCAAAACAAGAGCATCTTTCTGGAGCAAAAACTTCAGGGGATGGGGAGGGTTGTGATTTTTTTTCTTTTTTACATGTTTCACGTTCCTTCCATTTAAAACGTGCTTTATGCAGCTGTCAGAAAGCAAAATGAGAATTTTGTAATTTTTTTTAGCAGCCTTTGAAATAAGGATGCTATGTGGGATCAATTTTTTATGGCAGTAAAGTAAAGGGGGAAAATAGCAGCAATTTTCTCTTTTGAACATGGCCTGTTTAATGGCATGGATGTCACGGTGCAGCTTTATCCGGAGAGAGGGAGAAAAAGCCACAAAATGGTACTGTGGTCAATCAAAGACTTCTACACTACAATCTGCCTCTCCATCTCTCCTGCAGCCAGCTGAGATTTCCATCACTTCTCCTCTTCTTGGCCTTTCTTCCTGTCTCTCCCTGCCTTGGCAGCTCTGACAGAAGTTAAAATAAAGCTCTAAGTGCCCTGATCCAGCAGCCCCTCCTCAGACATCACAGCCCGAGGCAGCATGTAAGGAATAAGCCAGCTGCACATGGGGAGATGGGAAGATGCTGCTGCTCCAGAGGTGGTTTGGTCCCTCTGATACCAAAAAACACAAAAATCCATTTTCTTATGGTGCTAACAACTCCACAACTGGGTACAGGCCAGACATTGCCTCAGCCTCCCTCAAGGATCCCACTGCAGGCTAAATGACATCCCTGCCACCTTCCCATGGTGGTTGGACTCCAGACCCCAAGAGCCAGCCAGGAAGGGAGATCCCACCCCATGGTAGTTGAGCAGGGACAGATGTAGGATGTGGGTACCACTGATGGGGTCAGAAGAACCCCAGTGATGGAAGCCTGTCCTGGTTGGCCCTGGAGGATGATGTGGGGAAGAAGTGACCCGTACGCGCTGGTGCTGCTGGCACAAGGAACTGCCCAAGTGAGTTTAGGGTGAGCTGATGGTCACAGAACCCTGCCTACCCCAAAATCCCAGGTGGCACTCAGATGCCAGCAGTGTGGAGGCTATGGGCACCAGAGCTGGGGACAGCCGGGGTGGGCTCAGCAGTATGGCAGCAGCTTGGCCCTCATCCTCTGTGCAGCACAGGGAGCAAGAGCAGAGCAAGAGGTCCCTCAGAAAGCACTGTCAGACCATGTCGTCTCTGACAATCTCCTGTACAACCCCACAGCAGCATGTGAAGGGAACAGTTCAGCAAAGTCTGGGCAGAAACAGTATTGGGAAGATGCAGGAATGCCCTTGTTTTGATTATTTCAGCCTTAATTATACACACACAAGAGGCTCACAGCCAAGTTTCAGATCCCAGCCTCCCTGAGGCTTGGAAACACTGAGGTCTAGGGTTTGGGTTTGGAGCCAGAGGTGGTTTAATTCTCACATAATTAGCTGCAAACAGGGAGGGTGCATGGATCTCTGGCTTTGAACACAACCAACCTTGAAATGTCAAACATTTCCACATGGCACCTTCTGCTCTTGACATCGGGGCTGGGTTGGAAGCTAGGATACTGAGACAACAGCTGCAGAGGTGCCAGGTCCTTGTAGGACCCCAGTCCTTGTTCTTCCCCTGCACAGACCTGGTGGTGATTCACCAGAGCCAAGCCCTGGGCAACAAGGGAACTCTGGGCTTTTATGTGTTTGTGGACATCAGCTTCACTTAACCCATAGTGACACTGAGCACAGAGGAGTGAAGTGATTTGCCCAAGCAAAATTAAGAACCTGTACCCAGACCCCACTCAATACACCAATCCCACACTGGGAACAGGCATCACACTGTTTAAAGAGTGACAAAAGTAAAAATAACAGTGAGGAAAGGAAAGGGACAAGGGGAAAAGCCCCCTTGGGAAGGCAAAGCATGGTGTGAAAGATGGATGCAGTCCTGGTTCTGCACAGGGCAGCCTGCTGCTCAGGTGGCTCCCTCCACCCCATGCCCTCTGCAGGGACCCAAATGCCAAGCAGCAGTGCACTGGGCACCAGCTCAGAGCGACACTGTGGTGGCTGCTGCTGCCTTGCTCTGCCCTTGCCATGCTCTGCTCTGCAACAGGCTTCTCAGTCTCCAAGGGCATAGCAAGGACACTGGGGCTGCGGAGCTCTTGCCAAGAAGCAGCGAGGGATGTGAAGTGTTCCTGGGCAGTTGCAGAAGAAGGGGCTGCTCCTGGGAGAGCCTCCAGGAGCAGGTGGGTGAACAAAGTGCTGACACATGGCACCCCTGGACACAGCTCCCACACCAGGAGAGGCTGTGCAGCCCCAGGTTTCATTCTGCTGTGCTAGTGCACCTTGGGCACAACAGAAGTAAAGCTGAGGGTCCCAGCAGTGCTTGGTGCCCTCCAAATGAAGGGCAAAAAGACTGCTGTGACACAGGGAGGAGCAGCAGCCTCTGACGTCTCTGCCAGGGGAAGGCACAGCAAACTGCTGCTACCAGAGCTGCTCTGAAATTCTCATCTGAGCCAGCCCCGAGCAGCAGAACAGTGCCTGCATAGCTGGGCTGGCAGAGTAAACAGCCAATGCCAGTGGAGGGACACGGATGCTAGAGCACTCTTGCTCACAGCCCACCGTGTTGATGTTTGCCAAGTGCTGTTTACAGAGGCTTTGGAAGGATGGGCTGGCAAATAATTTCTGTTAACTGTCTTGCAGCTCATGGTAACTGCTTGTATCCATCTTCAACCTTCCTCTCAGAGCCATTCTGAGGATGTGAGGAGGATCAAAGGGGAGCAGCACTCTCCCAGACTTATTGCTGTGACCTGAAGCACTGCAGCTACACTGACAGCTCAGGGGTGTGCCAGGCTTTTTGATGCCCCAAGATGCCCCCAGTGTACAGCTGAGGAGCACAGGTTTCTCCTGAGTGCCACAGAGCTCAAACTTACATGAGAGGAAATGCTGCCAGGCACCTTGATCCCAGATCCCAGGCTTTGCCCCATCAGCTAGAGGTCCCATAGGCCAGAAGCACATGTACACTGATGCACTTGCCAGCTCTGCTTGCAGCTGTTGCCACCCAGGAACAGGGGAAAGCAAGGTAGGGTTGGCTGCTGGCACTTCAGGGCACCAAACACCCCTTCTCCCAGAGCCAGGAGACCTGATAGCAAACCTCGCAGGAGTTGCCAGGATGCAGTGGTGATGTTGGGCTGGCAGCCGTAGTCAGAAACCATCAACAGGAAGGCAACAGCATCCATCACCCTGGGTCCAGCATCCGCTACCTGCCGACAGCCCCCCTCCTCCCACAGCCCAAGCCTTGGAAACAATTAGCAATTCTGAACTCCAAAACATTGTCCCAGTGGGATAATAAACTCCAACATCTGTCAGAAGAGCTAGCACCTATCAAACTGCCAAGAGAGATGTTTCCTCATTCAATTCACAGCTAAACTGAAAACAACCCCAGAAAGTATCCAGTGGCAAGGGCTCACCATCCATCTCCGCAAGCATGCAAGCTGTTTGCCGTGGCAGGGAAGGCATTGCGGCCACACAGTGATCGCTCACACAAATTAACAAATCATTTTATTTAGATATGAAAAGAGCCGTAATTGAATGATGATACTATCCCATATGGCTGTGCACGCTTGGGAAAGAAGGAAAACACTGGCTGAAATCATCCCCTCAGAGCACACACTTGTTGGAGCTCTGGGAGAGGAATGAGCTGGTGGCGAGTGACTGACAGGGGCTGGAGTGTTGGTATGGGAGGCCATGAATACCTGACTCCTCTGCACCAGAACTATCGCCAAAGCACGAAGGAATAGGGTGGTTTCTTGTGCTTAAAGGCCCAACAGCAAAGACCACTCAGCACCATAGCGAGGACCTTTAATATAGCCCAGCCCAAAGGTTCAAAAAGGAAGGAACCTCTGTTTTATAGACGTGGAAGCCAAACTCATGCATGGAAACCTACAGCATCTCTGCAGGTGCTGCTCCAGCAGGGACCAGTACATCCTGGGGCTGCTCCATCCCCAGGACAGCTCCTGCTCTGTCCCCTCATGCTGTCTAAGAATGGGGCAGGCAGCTTGCCTGAACACTGTGGGTCTCACAGGGTCCATGTAGGCACCTGTGGGATGGGGAGGGCTCCCCTAACTTAAATCCTGACTGCCTCTTAAGGGTCACCACAACAGGGTGTAAAAATTGTGGTAAGGAAACGAGCTTCTTCCTGCTCTAAAAAGAAACCTTTTCTGTGGCAGAGACCTGGCAGTTGTCTGCATGAATTAGCAATGGAGGGCACCCTCCCAGTGCCATGCACAGTGCTGGACAAGGTTCCCACTCCATCTGAGTTAATCCACAGCACCAACATAAAACCAGAGTTAGAATAACATGGTCTGAGGATGCTACTGAGAACAAAAGTCAGCATGTTCCCAAAGTGATGGACCCCACACTGCTTCCCACTTCACTAGTTAAAACCATCTGCGCACCAAGAGTGAAATAATAAAGCAGGGTCCTTCCGAGCAGCCCTCCTGGGCAAGTACCCCAGAAAAGTAAAAACCTGATGTCTGTGTCACACCTGGTGAGATCTGGAAAAGCTACACAGGATTGAAAATTGTTGCATAGGATCCACTTCTCACCTGCCCACAACAAAGCACATTGGGGTGTACAGTGCCCCAAATCCCTGATGCCACCACAACCCCCAAGGCTCTCACTTGCTTTGGGCTGTATTTGCTGCACAAGGAACAAAGAGCTGTCTAAACCCCAAAAAGCAAACGGTGATGCTGGCAATAATCCCTACAGGAATCTGCAGGCCCAGGAGGTCTTACCTTCCTACTCTGCAGCAGGCACCAAAACCCACCAAGGTCATAGCTCAGACATAGTACAGCACTCACACACAGAATCCTCCAGAGTGGTCTGAGAGAGGGTTTGCTGACAATATGTGCTTATTAGAAATAAATAATGGTAACAGCTGTCCACCTTTGCTCCTGTTATCAGCCACACACACCAACCATGCACAGCACTGGCTGAGATTTCCCTCATTCTGTAGGTGTCATAATCGTTGTGATTGTGAGGTTAGAAGCATTTCATCAACAAGGAGAGCCACCCCCAGCACCTCCAGCCCCAGAACAGCAGCGGGCAGCACAGCCTGACCTCAGTCTGGAGCTCTGCAGCACCGGCAATGTTGATGGGCAAATTGGATAGGAAGCACTTGATACACCCCTCTGCATCCCTCATCTTCCCTGTGTTTCCAAATGCAGGAAGGACAGAGGAAGGAGAATCCTTTTCAGCTCTCTGGATCAAAGGGAGGATAAAAGTCATAGGCCAGTGAGGGCAGAAATGTTGGAAATACAGGACGTTGCCCTTCAGCACAGGCCTCTGGCAGGTCTGGCACTCCCCCAGTGCTGGCTGCGAACATGCTGGGAGGAGCATGCGAGAGGAGATTTTGCCTGATGGCAAAAACCACCCCAGACTCCCTCATTGATGCCAGTGACAGAGGAGTGCGGAAAGGTGGGAGGAGGTGAGTGCTTGGGTTTGGCTTGTGTCCTGGTTTAGATTATTTCATTATTAGATTGTTGACTTCCATTGAAATCCAGCAAAATTCCAGGGGCAACACAGTGTATAGAGGAAATGGGATGCGGACACGTAGCTTAACTACCCTTCCCATGTCTTGGTCACAGGCCCTTCCCCAGGGTCTTTCTTCTCGCTCTCCACCAGCAGGTATGACAGACCTGGTGGTCAAAGCCTCACTCAGATCACAGCAGCCTCAAGATCATTGCTGTGCTGTGTGATCCAGCGCAGCTGACATCCCACATCACTTTTGGTAGACAAACTCTGGGGCAAGGCTGTACTTCTGCCAGAGCTGCTGCTCCTGAGCAGCCACGAAACCACACAGATGTCCACACGCTCAGCGTGGCTGGGTGTCTCTGGTTGCTTGTGACATTCTGAGACTTTTTCACTAAATAAATGAGGCAGAGAGATATTTCCTGGAAATTATCCTGGATTTCCTCATCTCTCCTATTTGAGCTCTGCCACTACCAGCTCTTTTGTGGGGCTGAGAGCCTTCATCAAGACCAGTTCAGAGAGCTTCCAGAAGGAGGTTTCTGCAATCAGGTTCAGCTCAGCTGCACCTCTGCTGCTCTGACCCAGCTCATAGCAGGCCAGAAAGGCCAAACAGAATAACTGGAAGCAAAAACCCCGGCAGACAATCCTGCAAAAGATGAGCGCGATCTCAAGACCAGACATGTCATCACTAGGTCCATCTACATGATACTCTTCAGCCCAAAGAGAAAGTCAGGGCTTGAGGCAGGAATTACAGAGTGGAATTCCCTGGAATGGGTTAGGCAGGAGGTCAGAGCTGATGGCTGCAACTATTCCTTCTGGCTTCTGTGTCTACAAACCCTGGAGAAGAAGGGAAGGAAGAGCTGTTCCTGGAGTGCTGCCCCTCAAGGTTAAAGAGGGATGAAGGATGCTGAGCAGAGGATGAAGACAGTTGTCTGATTGCTGTCAGACAACTTTTGTGGTGGGTTTAGGAGCCAGCAGGGCATGGCGGTATGGACAGGAACAGAAATCATGAAGAGCACCCATAGCCTTGTTCAGCCCTGGTATTTTTGAGGGTTCAGAGAGAAGCTGTGAGATTAATGACCAGAAGAAGGAGTCTATTTGGAAGAGAAAAGCATTATGTTAAAAGCATGACAGCAATTACATTAGTATTAGTCACAAAACACTGCACACTTGGAGAGATTTTAACTTGGGCTCCTTGTTTATTTGCTCTGAGTTCTCTCTCCTCGCACAGCACCATTTTCCCTGAGCAACCTGCAATGGCAGCAGTAGCAGCCTGGCTGAGCAGCAAGCCAGGTGTCAGGATCAAGGAACACCAAGGACCACAAACAGATTACACTAACATGGTATTTCTCATGCCCCACCTCTCTCAGTGACTCTCCAGCTCCTTCTTCTGAACGTAATAGCACCACTCACCTAAACCAGGAAAATGCGGACATGAACAAGCCCTGAGATGCAGCCTGTGCCTTCTAGCCTTCCAGGGACACGGTGCTACCCTGGTGACATGCAGAGTTCTGATTTCCATCTACAGTTCCTCAAGTGATGCATTCTGCCCAGAGATACCTCCTGGAAGCTTGAATCCCTCCACACCTCACTCTCCTGTGGTTGTCACCCTCATATCCATCTGGTACCAGGATTTTAGGGCTACCACATATCCTCACCTCAGCATGACTCACAGTGATACCCTGCACTGGCAGAGCTCAGCTCTTGAGTACTCAGCTCCTGTATGCTGCCAGCTACCAACACGCCTCTCCATTTGTAAAATGTGCAAACATCCTCAACAGAGCAGAGCAAAGCCACACAGAGAAAAGACAAACCAGTTTCAATAAGTCCAGCACCACCTCCCGACGCACAGCCACCAGGGATGCACAGGGAGTCACATGGTCCCATAAGCACACCAGCATCCTCCTGACCTGACCTACAGCATCCCATGGTGCAGAGGTTTAGCTCATCACTGGTAATGCCAGCAACACTTTTAATGAGATGTTCCTCTTACAAATTTGTCTCATTACTTCTGGAAGTTTCTCAACTCATCTGCCAGGCAGTGTCATCGTTCTCCTTCCTCCAGTCATAGAGAAACTGCACTGTGTTTTCTCTGCTCTTGCCACCTATCAATTTGATTTGATTCCCCAGCAGCTGATTAGCAGAAACAAAGAAGAGTCATTTCCTACTGACCTCACAGTGCCCAGCCCTGCCTGCACAGCCCTGAGCCATGCTCCCTCAGCCACTCTGAAGCAGCTTTTCACCATCACTTGTGTTGTAAACCATGTAGCGATGTCGGTCACCTTCGTCCCTGCTCTGGCCCTCCTCTCTCCTTTGTAGCAGGAAGGGGAGCATTTCTTTCCTATGCAGATACAGGGGAGGTTTATGCAACAGCCCACAACTGTGATATGGGTTTGATTTTCTCTTTGTTTCCTAAAAATTCATCATGGTTGACTTGGGGTTTTTGACCGGTGCAGAGTACTGAGTCAATATTTTCAGGGAAGTTATTTATCCTAGCAGTGAGACAAAGCTCCTCACCAGCAGCATGCAGATCAAAGCTGCTCAGGGATGCGAGGATCGTTTCTCCTCGTGTGTGTCATTTGGCCTTCAACGACATCGGATTTCATCTGCTGCTTCACTGGGCATCTGCGGCTACCTGACGTCCTGCGCACTTGACTCATTCTCACAACCCAGGACCAGACAGGATTTTTCTCAGCCTCCTTTCCCAGAAAGACAGAGAGCAGCACTGATCCCACAGGGAATACCCTATACTTTTACTCTATACTTTTACTCAATTATCCCTCATACTTCTTATTCCAAAATGGATTAATTCTTTCACAGCCAGTACTGAGGGACTGCCATTCAACAATCCAGACAGGAGTATTTCACCGCAAGTATCCATCTCCCACAAATGCCTTTTGCTTACAACAGCTGTGCAAATCCCTCCTCGCCATACCCTACCTGCATTTGGGTCTGCTGACATGTCTGTCCGCAATTGCCCTGCACAGCAGGTGGGGATAAGCCTTGGCCCAAGGCAAGGATACCTCAGCCACAGCCACACAGGCCAGACACATGGAAAATTCAGAAGGGAAAGAGATCTGGAGCATCCAGTAATGAGGTTTTGGGGTGCAGCCATGATGTTCCTTTGGTTCGGCAAAGGAACATTGCTGACAGCAAGAGGGATGAGATTTGGGATGGGCACTCACCATCCCATCCCAAGTCAGTCTGCCATAGGTAGGGATCAGTGGCACCTGCACAAGGATTTGCTGTCCCATCGTTTGCTCATTGTTTGTGATCTCCAAGGTGACAGTGACTTTAAGTGAAAACAGCCAACAGGTCTCGTTGCAGACCCAGATGTCAGAGCAGAGAGAAGGTACTCTGTGGGAGTCAGCCCCTAATGTCTGCAAACAAGCTGCTGGGCTCATTTCACTGCTTGCTCTTCTCTGCCAGCTAATTACAGGATTGTCAGAGACACTGATGCATGCTCCACTCACAGTAATTCAATTGTCCCCTCTGCTCCCTACCTCTTATCAATATATATGCAGCTATACTTCCCCTGAAATCTCATAGAGGTGCAAAGAGCTGCCTACGTGAGATAGGTTTTGCTCCTGGCAAGCCACGTAGGCAAATAGTGTGTCTGGGAAGCCGCTGTTAGAGGCAGGTGTCGAGGATCACTGCTTGTATTTTGGGGCTGTTGCAGGTATACAAGACAAGATGGAGAAATGCGCTTTGGGGAGAACATAGGGAGCAGGCAAAAAAGCCAAAGGCAAACAGCAGAAGGCCTTGGTGAGGAGAAGTCAGTTTGCAAAAGCAGAAGAGATAAAGGCCTTTGCAGCAGCCTGACAAGAGGGGGACTCTGAGGATGGGGGGCTTGGAGACCTGGGAGAAGCCTGGGAAGGGCAGGGGGAGGAAAACATCAAACACAGGAAGGTCAGACAGGTGTATTGGGCCACAGGTGAGGAGACAGCACCTGAAGATAAACTGCAGTCAGAGAAGGTGAAGACCGTCTGCAACCAGAGGTTGTGACCATGTTGTAGAGTGGGAAAGAGGAGGTTGAAAAAACCAAAACAGTGAGAGGAGCAAGGAAACCAGCAATAAATGCAATTGCCTGGTTGCTGAAGAAGGCAGGACACGCTGCCAAAGGCATCATAAGTGGCTGTTCATCATAAGTGGTGAGACTCACTCTGTGTGCCTAGAGGAGTGACCATCACCCACATATCCCCAAGGAACAGGTGATGGCCAGTATAGAGCCATGTGACATGTCCCCAAGGGGTCCAGCACTCACAGCTATCACAGCAGAGTTGGGGCAATGCAAACCAGGTGCTTGCCAGGAAAGCAATGGAAACCTGCTTCCGGGCTACCAGTTTGGCCAAGTCTCAGCAGTCAATGGCTGCAAAGATGATCAAGGCATGCTATAGAGACACCTCTCCACAGACCCATTTACCCAGCATGCATCACTTATACCAGTGAAGTCTGGGCACTGGTGAGACCACATATCAAGTACTGGTTTCTATTTTTGGGCACCCCAGTACAAGAAAAATCTTGAGGTGCTGGAGTGGGTTCAGAGCAAGGCAACAAGGTTGGTGAAGGGTCTGGAGAGGACTGGTTAATCTGAAGAAAATGAGACTGAGGAGAAACCTTATCACTGTCTACAGCTACCTGAAAGGAGGTTGTAGAGATGTTTGGGTTGGTCTCTTCTCACAAGTAACAGGACAAGAGGAAATGGCCTCAAGTTGCTGTGTGGGAAGTGTAGCTTGGACATTAGGAAAAACTTCTTCCTGGAAAGGGTCATCAGGCCTCGGAACAGGATGCCCAGGGAGGGAGTTGAATTGCTATCCCTGGATGTGTTTTAAAGTCATGTAGATCTGGAGCTTAGGGTCATGATTTAGTGGTAGCCTTGGGACAGTTGGGTTATTGGTTGGACTCCATCATCTTGAAGGTCTTTTCTAACCTAAATGATTATATAATTCTACAAAAACTGTCCTTAGGCTCCAGAGTGCAGCACAAGGTCAGGGGCAAAAATGGACTTCACTGAAGTTCAGGGCTGAGCGTGATAGCTGTGTTTTCATGGCAACACTTGGGCTACAGGAATATCTCACAACATTTTGAAAGTGCAGTCACTGATGGTAGCGTCGTGGTAGCGGTGCAGTCACGTGGTAGTGTGTGCCAAGTGCATCCAATAAGAACACAAAACCAGAGCTTCTTGTTTTGCATAATTCTTCCCAGAACTCAAATGCCTGCAAAGTCTTTACATGAAATACATATAAAACAGGAGCAAAAAGTCACCTAAGAAGCATTTTTAATTTATGAACTGTCAGACAAAAACGTCTCAGAACTAAAAGATAAGTGGGTTCAGAAGATAAAGGGCTCTGCATATGACACCCTCTGCAGCCTGGAAGTATCCATGTGATTATTTTCTGAGACACAGACTTTCCCCACTGTGCCAGAACATGGAGGCAATGGGTTAGGAGGTAGACAGATGTGCTCCAAGCCTGAAGACAGATGTACTCCCAGACAGAAGTATGGCAGGGGTTTACAACTGCAGCACTTATTTAAAAGGCAGCAGTGTATTATCCCTGGAGGGGAAAAAGGAATTTAAATAGTTTAAGAAAAGAGGATGATTAATTAAATGTGCTATTTCTAGGAAGGACCTGCCGGAGCAGATGCGCTCTTGTCCTTCCCTGCAGATGGTTTACAGAAATGGAGCCCTGTGGCTCTTCATTCCCCAAAGCTCTGTGTTTGTTACTGCAGAAGATAATGCTGTGTGCTCACATTTTCATTTCAAGTTGTTGGTTCGGGGATGGCTCTGCATAGAAGGGCTTTACGTCACCTTGAGGGGACAACTGCTTAGAGAGGGACTCCAGGTCCTGGGCTGCTGTTCCCCATCCCCATACTGGGCCAGCAGCCACAATCATTTGACTGAGAGCAGCACAGGAGCTTCTCAGTTCTAGCACAAAAGAGGCCCTTGTGGAGCTGGTGGAGCTTGTAAGGACATTTCAAGGAGGAACAATCCCTCTCCTGGGTTTAGGGGGTGAAGGCAGCACCGACTGGCGCTCAGCCCCGTACCGGAGAGGAAGGTCAGCGTGGAATGACTCTGCTGTCCACCTCTGCTGCAGACTCACACATGAAAATGGCATCAGAACTTAAATAGGCAGCAACCAGTGAGAATAAAACCAACAAGCTGAAATTCTAATAAAAACCCCCAAATGAGCAAAAAAACCGCCTGTCACACACGTTTCCTGCTTGACACCACCCTTCCTGGCCTCCCACAGAGACAAAGATGTGGTCCTTGGGAGGTGGCACGCGCTGCATAGATACAAACCAGTTACTGTGCAAATTGTCACTTAAGTGGGATTGCTGCTGCCTCCTCCAGCAGCTCCTTCACTTGCTTTTCTCCCTCCCCCTCTCTCTGCTGTAAAAGTGAGGGGGGAGAATGACAGATGCAATATTTTACAAAATAAGATAATTATATAGCAGCCACATGGGGAGATTAGATTAGCAAGAGATTTCAGTGCAAGGATATTTAATAAGAACGAGATACAGGTACACGGGAACGCAGTGAGCGAAAGGTCACCGTCATCATCATCACCATGTTGAGATTATGAACAAAACACTGGTGACCTACACGGGCTTTGATACTCGCTGCAGTAATTCTATTGTTATTGCAATGCAAATAGGATTATTCTGAACAGGAGATGTAGGGCTTCATGCAGACAAGAAGAATTAATAAATAACACTACAGTGACTACAGCAAAGTAGTTCAAATGCAGGGCAGACACCCTGTTTCCAGCCCAGCCTGACACCCTGTAAGATTTGCAGATGCCCAACAGAAGTGGAAGAGCCAAGAGATTGAGCTTCAGGCCAGTATTCTGACATTAAAGTGGTGCCAACCCTTTGTTGCAGCCCTTCTCAACCCCTTGCTTTCTGTGCTGGGCCAGAGGACGTGAGCTCTGTCACTAGTGCAGCAAGCCCTTGCATCAGCAAGGCCTTCATTTGTCAGCATCCTGGCCTTTGTTTGATGAATGCAAATCCATCTTTATGGATTACCATCTTGTGTCTGTTGAACAATCTCCTCCATGTTATCTTAAGCATGAGGGGGGAGCAGGGAGGGGGCCAGACGAGTCACTTGCGGCAGCATGGTGGAGCTGACATGACAGCCAAAGCGCTCAGAGGGATCCGATACAGACACAGAGACAGATCACACAGATGAAGTGATAATTTCACAGCTATTAAGCTACACTCTGTAGGAGCCTTCATTAAGGTCTGCTAGGGAGAAGCAGCAAACCCTCTTTAATTCTTTATATTTTTTTTTCTTAAGAGAGACAATATTGATGCTCTGAGCACGTTTCTGGATTTATTTTAATGAGGAACCTTCTCTACAGGAACATCTGAGACCCTTTGCCAGTCTGGCTGTCCTCAAACTGCAAGTCCCTGGCCCGCCACAAATGCTGAGCTGTGATCAGGATAAGTCTGCAAGGACATGGTTCTTGACATGGAGGTGGGTCAGAGGTGGGCCCTCTTGGGCCACGGACAATAAAGCGAGAGAAGTCTGGACAGAGATGCTAAACCTCACATTGAGACACTGAACCTTGAATTGAGACACTGAACTTTGAGCTGCAATGATGAACCTCAGACCAAAACACTGAACCTCAAATTGAGATGCTGAATCTCAGATCAAGACCCTGAAGCTTGAACTGAAATACTGAATCCCAGACCAAGACTCTGAATCTCAAACTGAGACGCTGAACTCAGACCCAGATGCAGGACTTGAGCAGCTGATTCCGTTTTCTCTACTGTGGGCCCCCAGGCAGGAAATCCAATTATCTGTCTGCAGCTGGAACTTTCAATGCTCACAGAGGTGTGTCCTGGATAGAAAAAGACTAATTCACAGTAGGTGCTTATAACCAGGCAGAAATAACCCTCCTGTATGAGGCTGCTTCTCACTGGTGCTGCGTCAGCAAGCCTCACCCTGGAAGAATGTCACCGTGTGATTGACGCTGCAGAAACACCCATTGCAACATGTTTTAAACAAAAACATCTACACTTGCTTGTACAGCACAAGTCAAAGAGACAAGCCCTCCTCCCCTCAGTGAGCACCCAGGTCCCTTAGCACAGCAGCCAAGGCAGGATGTGCAGCGACAGCCAGCCAGCCTGCAGCTCCCAGCCTACACACCACTGAACTACTCCTGCTAAGTCCAGTAACTCTTTACAAGATTGAACGAGCAGCTCCCTCCATGCCATGTCCAAGGGGGCAGGGCTCACGGCAATTGCTACTGCCTTGCTTCTGTTCATGAGGAAAGGAGGAAGATAATCTGGACAGAGAGAGGAACACCGGACAGAGATCCTGCTGCGTGGGAGGAGAAGGATAGATCAGAGGTGACCCCAGAAATCGTGTGTCTCAGTGTGATCCCAAGGGAATGATGACAGTGCCAGCACTGGACATTAGAGTTGGGCTTTTGCACCTCCCCATCCACAGGCTGAGTGGTCCAGCAAGTCAGTGCTTGGCTGCAGAAAGCAGACTGGGACCCAGCCCATGGGATCAAAGTCCTCTTCCCTTCCTGGGACAGGGACAAACATGATTTACATATCCACTCTGCACCAGCTCATCCTTCAGCACAGGGTTAAAGCCATCACGGCGGGCAGGGTGCTGCAAGCAGGCAGGATGAATCCAAGATCTTACCAATAAATCCCAAGAAATGAGAGACTCAGAATACAAAGGCATGGTTAAATGCAAGCACATTTGTCTTTTACAAGACAAATTGCTTTCGATAATCTGGAATTATTTCTCTTGGGCTTTTTAAAGACTTCTCCAACATATGAGGACAGCCAGGAGCACTGAAGAACTATTTAACTTCCTTGATAGGAAAATATTCTCTTCACACAGTCAATTCAACTTATGAGAAACCCAAAGGGGAAATCCATGTTATCTTCACACAGAGATGCAGTGAAATGATTAATCTAAAGTTAACGATGATTTATTGTCCCAAGCCAGTTAAAAGTCCCCAAAACTAGGTGGCACTGCTGTGTCCAAAGCTAACAGCCTCTAAAATTACTGCACCTCAATAAGATCTGCCAGTCTCGTGTTCAGGTGATGGGACTGGGGAGTCCAGGATTTAACTCTTGGTTTTGCTCTGCACAGCAACAACTTAACAAGCTGCAGTCGCATGGATTTGTCACACTCTGCCAGGGCTAAAATAAATGAGAAGGATCTTGGGCTGCGGGATGATGAATGTGTAGCCAGCATGTCAAGATTTCAGTGGGCCACTCTTGTGTTTAAGTTCAAGGCAATTATTTTAATTATTCCCTGGATCTCAATTTCAATAAGGTGCCTGAGGGCAGATACTTATCTGCATGCAGTGATGCAGGAGAATGCTTCTGTGGGCAGTGCTAGAACTAACACAGACTTCCCCATACCAGTGGTGTCAGGAGGAGCCTAGATGTTTCCCATGGGCCACCAGTACCTTCTCCCATCTTGCAGCCATGAGGTTTAACCCAAGTTCCTCTAATAAACACATTGACAACCTCAAATCCAGCAGTACGAACTAATTACAGCCCATCTTCTACATAAGAGAAAACCCCCTGTAGCTTAAAATGCCATGAATTTCTCCTTTCAGCCTTCTGAAGGGGAAGAGGTTGACAAGGCGCAGGATTGCGCTAACAGCTGTGGTAAAACACCCGCCTGTTTGCAGAAGAGCTTTGATACTCTTTACCAGACGAATGCCAGCCAGCAAAATGATTAAAAATGCTAAGGCTGGCAAAACGTAGGAAGCTTTGAAGAGCAGCTTCCGCCGCCTCGGGCTCTGCAAATCCATTTCTCCTTACAATAGTGTTGTGGTACTAGTTTATCTCTCTTGTTAAGTAATCTGTATCAAAATGATCAGAGGAACAGGTTTTTTTGAAGTTTCTGGTGACCCAGTTCAAAGTAACAATGTGAAATAGATTGGTCTGAGCCAGGCATGCGATGCGGGGCGACAATGCTTCACATCTGCATCGGAGCCTACAAATATCCTTCTGAAAACCCTGTCCAGGCTCTCATTAATGCAAACACAACCTGAAAATAATGTTAAATACTGAAGGGAAAGGGAAATTCAATTACTCACATTTGATGCAGAGCAGGAGAGTGCCCTTTAGCAGTTTATGAACTGTATGGTGATGGAGACAGCAGATGGACCCCATTGTGCTGAGCTGGGTACTGGGTCCCCAAGGGGCCAGCATACTGTAGGGATCCCCCAGCTAGGATTTGCTTGAGTTTGATAGCACAGAGGTGTCAAATAATCATCTCCTGCTTCTGAAGATAGAGAACTTACAAGCAATCAGACATCACTGTCCCGGTATCATTGGGAAGCTCTGCTCCTCTCACCAGGATGTGAGCTGGTTTTAGAGCCCCACTGTTACTGCAAGCCCCCCCATCTCCTGCAACACCTTCCCCCCACCTCCCCCAGGTTACTGGCAGTTGGAAGCATGCGGAGAGGAGGGTTCTCGCTCATGAATGATTCACTGTCAGTAATAGTGGTTGTGTGCTCAGCCTCCCTCAGCACCCCTGTGAGGGCTCTCAGCATAGAGTTACAGCCATCACCAAGCTGCTAAACAGCTGTCAGAGCTGAGCCCAGCATCGTGCTCCCTCCCCTTTGGAGCTGCCCTCCCTGAGTCAGCTGGGACTCAGGTTGCCTCTCCCATTGGTGCTTTAAAAAGATCACAAGCTATGATCTAGCTGAAATCAGTTAGATTGCACTAAGGATGCCATTCCCTGCCCAGCACAGTCCTTGCTGGCACTAGAAGAAGACTCACAGAAGACCCCATGTGTGCAGTCAAGGACATTGCTTCAGGCAGCACCTGTGGTGTTAGACAGAAAAGGTATTTCCAAAGGTCTCCAGGACCTCTGATGCCAGCATTGCTGAGACCTTCCCTGTATCTCTGGTGCTGTTGGTGAAGACATGGCACCACGTCAAACCCCACATGGTCCCTTGAGCTCTGCAGGTGCTTCTGAATGAGGGCTGAACCTTGGTGGTTCAAAGCAATGTGGGTCTACAACAGTAGGACCAGAGCTTCCCATTCTAGCATCTAGAGTTCATAATGAGCCACGGCTCTGTCTAGAGACAAGTGTAATGGGATCACAGTCAAGTCTAGAGCCACCAACATGGCTGTTCAGTGACAGGTCTGGCTCAGAGCATCCCAAAAGCATAGTAACAGGGATCAAATCCTACACTGCATCCATTAACCTCCACAAGCAGTGGAGGAACAGGCCCCCCTACAGCCTTCATTACTGCCCACGTCTGTTACCCTCTCACTGATATTCTGTCCTACTCAATCCTTGGGGACAAGTCAAAGGTCTCATCCCTTCACCCTACCTTTAGGGCAGCTTTGTGTGCTTTCAAAGGCTGATATTATACAGCAGCACAATACAATCAGGAAAAGTAGCAGAAGAATGACACCAGAGCCATAACAGCTAGCGATAAGAGATGAGCATGCAGTGCAACGAACATCTCTTTCCCATTAAACCTTTCTGAATGAGTCTCGTTTCCAATCTTGATACACCCTATGGAAAAATATGATAGGTTGTTCCTCATCTCTCTAATGTACTTTAAATAGATGATGCTCCAGATGGTATTGACATTGCTAAACAAATTGTGAAACCCACATGCCAAAAATACTGTGGGTAAACATACTAAACCATCCCATGCAACAAAAGAGGCTAAAAGAACTGCAATCATCATCAACTTTAAAAGCTACTCACATTGCACAACAGGGCCCAAGCTTCAATTTCTGTTACTTCTAACAAAACTAAGATAGTACAATACTCATCAGAGTTGAGTATTGCAGGGGTCTGGGGAAGAGCTGCCAGCTGTGGAGGCTTCCACCTGTCTACCCGTGGGATGGGGCAGCTCAGGTCAGCGAAGACATTCACACTGCTGCATGCTTGCCTGAAAAGCTGATGAAAGTCAGGATAGTTCTCAGCCAGACCAACCCCCCCCAAAAAAACCCATTAATTGAGGTGAATGTCTTCCTTGCTCCATTGATGCTCTCAGCATGGCAACCTGGGGTAGCACAGAAAGAAATGGGCCATGGGGAGACTCAATGCAGAGCAGTGGGTCCTCTGCAGCACCATTTCCCTTGCAAAAGCAGATCTGGTTAAGAAATTTGGTCAATTTGAGCAGAGAGGAGGGAAAATGAGCTTTAAGCCAGAACAGCTGCTTGTAGTTAACTCAAGCAGGAGCCAGTGCACTCTTTGTGATTTTAATGCTCTCAGTAAAACCTTGCTCGGAGTACAAATGGTATCAGGAAAATTATGGGGAAAAACAGCACTCAGCAAAATCCTCAGGGAACTGCCTCTGCAAAATCCTATACAACAGTGTTCAGACAGACAGCAGCACCAATAGCACAAATAAGGCTTTGGGCAACAATCAGTTGCTACCAAATACCTTCTTTAGCAGTAGATCGGGGCTTGGTCTTGAATGAAGAACAACTCTGACCACAGGATCCTTTGCAAAATGTGCTCAGCTGCGTGAGCGTGCAGCAAGCAAGACACACAGCCACATGTGCACACGCAGCTGAGCACGAAGGCTCCCCAGCTGCCCTTGGAGCACCCTTCCAGTACAGCCGTATCCTGAAGCATGACTCAGCTGCTATTATTATTATGGAATCACAGAATTATTGAGGCTAGAAAAGTCCTCTAAGATCATCAAGTCCAGTCTATGACCTAACATCACCACAACCTAGACCATGGCACTAAGTGCCATGTTTAGTCTTTTCTTAAACGTCTCCAGGGATGGTGACTCCACCACTGCCCTTTCCATTCCAATGTCTAATCACCCTTTCCTGGGTGAGGAAGTGCTTCCTAATATCCAACCTAACCCTCCTCTGGTGCAGCTTCAGGCTCTTCTCTCTTCTCCTATCACCAGTTGCCTGGGAAAAGAGCCTGACCAACACTTGTCTACAACTTCCCTTCAGGTAGTTATAGAGAGTGATAAGGTCCTTCCTGAGTCTCTTCTTTTCCAAGCTAAACAGCTCCCTCAGCCTCTCCTCATCAGACTTTCCCTCCAGTGGGTTCCCATTGCACACAGTGCTGGGTACGTCAAACTCCCTGCAGGCAGCCAAGAGAGAATGGGTTGTGCTATAAAAAGCCTGAGATTCCCATTACTTCCTCTTTCCCAACAGCTCCTCCTGCGAAGCACTGGCTGGGGTTCAGGAATCTGTCATTGCAAACCATGGGCTGGAAATAAGTTTTCTAATTGCTGTATGTTCCCAGATACACACATAATCAGCATGGAAGGTTCTGGCTCTAGGAGTTTTCCTTCTGGTCCATCCAAGCTGGTGGCATCCCTTCTCCCTTCTTGGGGTCAGAGGCTTCGCTCTGCAAAGTCACAGCCCCTCAGCCATGAGATGACCTGAGTATCTCATCTTCCACTTGACAAGGAATGTACGTTGTTACCACTCAGAGTGGTGGCATGAAGCCTTAAAACACAATTTCTGCAACTGAAAATTCAGTAAGGTGGGGCAGGATTATAGTCACAAAGTTAACAGATTTCATCTGCTGTTGTTTGTGTTTGTGTCACGACCACAGAGACCCAGCTACACTGAGCACCGTGGGCCAGGCAATTACTTCAGGCAGCTTTCCAGAAGGAAAAGTGGAGAAATCAATCCACTCACCTCATCTGGGCCAAATTATGGGTAAATCTTCCCATACAGCCCACAGGTACTCAGGATGACCCAAGGACCTCCAAACTCTTTGCTCCTTCTCCCCTTTACAGACAGGAGACAGAGGGACCAAACCATTTGCAGGTAAATTCTTCAAGGTCATCAGGCTGTTGCAATTAGGACACACAGATGTGCGTCCAGGACAGGACATGACCCATGGGGGCACCTCTCTCTGCCCTATCTACTGCAGCATGAGAGCCTCAGCTCTACTGCTGAGAGCTCCCACCAAGGGAGGGACAGGGCAGGATATGGGCTGCTCAACAAGAAGACCATTTTTCTGACACAAATTGGTTCTCAGTGGAACCAAACCTCACTCAAAATAAACAAGTAAAAACAGCAGCAGCATCTGGTTTAATGAAATATACAGTGGCTTATTTTCAAATTAGATATATACACCAAGCTCAGATAGGAATGCTGAGTGTTGTGCCCTGCACTTACCCCAGCTAGCCTTGGAGATCGTCTCTGCCAGGCAGTGGCTGCTTGGTGAGGTCCCTTAGCCTGCAGCAAATCTGGAGAGACAGCAACGGTTTGGGTTTGGTTTTATTTTTAGGACACTAATGAATTGTATCCTTTCCAGTCCCATTTGTGGTTTGAGGCTTCAGATAGTGAAATAAAGTCAAAGCACTACGAGGCTTTATGAGGGTTCCCATCTCTGCCTGACCCTCTGAGTGAGACCCACCCCATTGCATTTGTGTACATCACCCATGGCCACACTGGAGTTTGGGACTTGGGCAGCAGGTGAGCAGATTTGTGTGTCCCCCAGATCCTTTCCTCACCTTGAGCAATGCTGTTTCTTCCAGACCAAGTACTGGGGGGAGCACAGGTCTGTACACCTCTCTATGCAGCCCACCATAGTTATTATTAAAAGAGCTCAGCTGGTAGGCTGGTGGGACTGCGAAGTTCCCCCATAAGGGGAGAGAAGCCAGAGGTAGTGGCACTGGCTGTGTCTGTTTCTAGCAGCTCACTCAGGCTCCATGCACCCATTGACTTAGAAGCAGGTTGAGAAACAAAACACAAGTAATGAATAAATAAAGGACCTAAAAGAGCTATCTCACACGAAGTAGCCCATGGGTAGAGGGAAGGCTGCCACCCCCAGCAGCCCCAAGGGCAGCTAAGGATCCCCACACTGCACAGAGTAGGGCTGGAGAGGCAGAGCCCAGCTCAGGACATGTTTCTCACCCTCCCCTGCGCTGTGACCTTCCTGTCACTCTCCATCAGCATCGCTTTGCTGAACTCCGAGAAGAAACCACAGCAGATAAACTTTCTGGCATGTAAACAGCAGAGCAAGAGGAGCTTGGGGCGAGAGGGGAAGCAGGCCTCGATGTGCCAGGCTTCCCAGGGAACTGAGTACATGCCACTCCTGGTTAGCAGGAGGAATGCTCACAGACAGACATCCTGCACGTCCCATCCACTTGCAAGGAAGAGGTAATCAGAGGTGATTTGCACCTCAGCACTGCTCTCTACCCCTCACATCTCTCCCCTCTTCTAGTTTGAAACCATCTCCCTTGTCCTGCCACTAGAGTCCCTTGCAAAAAGTCC
This sequence comes from Rhinopomastus cyanomelas, assembly GCA_013400115.1. Lineage (NCBI taxonomy): Eukaryota > Metazoa > Chordata > Aves > Bucerotiformes > Rhinopomastidae > Rhinopomastus > Rhinopomastus cyanomelas. The sequence goes on along the minus strand of VXBP01007155.1, from coordinate 269,932 downwards.
CTCTCCAGCTTTCCTGTGGCCCCTTGAGATACTGGAAGGATGCTATAAGATCTCCCTGGAGCCTTCTCTTATCCAGACAGAACAGCCCAAATTCCCTCAGCCTGTCCCCATAGCAGAGGTGCTCAAGCCCTCTGATCACCCTTTCTGACCTCCTATGGACTCGCTCTGACAGTTCCATGTCCTTCTTACATTAATGACTCCAGAGGTGGATGAAGGACTCCAGGTGAGTTCTCAAGAGCACGGTAGAGCAGGAGAATCCCTTCCCTTGACCTGCTAGTGACACCTGTGATCCAGCCCTGGACATGGTGGCCTTCTGGGCTGCCCTCACACATTGTGAGCTCACACTGAACTTATCCAACAACACCTCCAAGTCCTTCTCCTCAGAACTGCTCTCAATCTGTTCCTCATCCAGCATTCACCAACCAAACACGGTCACACTTCATCAGAACAATTAATACCCTGAGAGTGGAAAGCCACAAAAGAAAAATGAGGAGGGCAGTGAAGGAATCAGAGCTGGTACGAATAAGACTCCATAAGACAGCAAAACAAGCCACGCCCATCATCTGTGCAGCAGGATGGAATAATAATGTTTGCTCATCCAGCCTCACTTGTCATCCCTCTCGCTATTGTCCCTCCACAGAGCTCCGGCAAGGCACGGAGCTGCTATTGTATCTGGAGTGGGCTGGATGCTATTGACAATATCCAGCAAATTTGGGCTATTTTGGGATTTACTAGGCATTTGCAAACAACTCCAGTTGGTATTTGAAAACATGCACTGAGTATCACAAGCCAACAGAAACAGCAGCCCATGGGCTGTTATCCAAGAGGCATCCGAAATTGACAGTCTGCCTCGAGCTTCTGAACTGGCCACACAACCACAGCATCTGCAGGGCATCACAAAGACTGAGAGAAGGCTTCCAGTCTAAAGCCATTGATTCATAACCATCAAAAAGCTCTGGTTTGGTGGAAGGGAACCTCTTGCCTCCTGATTGTGGAAGTGTGGCCCTTTCCTTGCAACAGCTGCAGCTTTCCTTCTGTCCTTTTAACTGGGATGTGCAAAGTCTGGGCATGGAGGTCCCACATCAACCTGACTCAGCCACTCCAGACCTCTTTCCTGACTCATAAAGACATAATTAGATCAGAATTTACCAGTACCATGTGGCACACATGAGTCAGGGCCCAACTGAAAGCCCAGAAGGTCAAAATATCCTTCTTGACTCTTACTTTGGGTCAGGTGCTGGGACAGAGTGGGGACTCCCTCAGATGGAGCCTGCCTGTGGGCACTGGCACTCACAGGGATGTTCATATATTTCCTGCATTTATTCTTCCAAGAAGCAGTTTTAATAGGCTACTTCTAGTATTTCTGGAAGGAAGAATGTCTGTAAAGGCCGGCTATGATGAAATACTGGAACAATATGGGAGAAAAGACAGAAAATATGTTGGGAGAAACAACCCTGCACCAGTTTGCTGTGGAAGGGCTTGGCAAGTGCCATGCCCCTCTGAAGCACCACTGTGCTCAGCCTCTCCATACACCAAAGGCAGCCTGGGCACCCTCCACAGCCCTCCCAGCCCCTGCCTGACCCACTGCCTCCTGCCTTTTTCTTGCAGAGGGAGGTTTTCCTGGGCAAACATGGGAATCTGAACTCATTTCTGCTGTGACCAGGATGCTGCTCTGAGGACCACAAGAAGCAAATCTGATATCTAAATCAAGTATGGTTCTATCCACAGCAGAGCTCTAACAAGAATTTTTCAGGGCAAATAACACAGTTCATCGAAGCTGTTATCTGCTCTGCTGGAGTACAAGGGATGAACCAGCTCCATCAGCTGCCTTGAGGTGCAGCTGATCCCCAGCCATACAGACAGTGGCTAGTGGGATTACATCAGTGGCATTCAGCTCTATCAGGAAGAAATTCCCCCAAGAAAAGATGCACCTGTGAGGTCTCCAGCTGAGCACCTACCTCAAAATACCCATCCCAAGGGTGTCAGAGAGGCAGCTGTTTTTAAAAGGGAACTTGTGTCAGCCTTGGAACTGGGGGTAACTAACAAACCATCCCCCCCGGCCAGTACAGTGGAGACTAGGACTGTTTCAGTCCCTGCTACCAGAGATGTGTCATGGTAAGGAGCAAACAGAGGTGCCAGGCACTCTTCTGGGGAAGGGCACAACATCTGGCTCACATGCTAACTGTGATACATCACTCTTTGGGAGCCGCAAGGGAGATGCATGCAGTGCATACACACAGCTAAGGACACTGCTTTGAAGGAGAAATGACTATGGCTCTACTCTGAGTGCGGGAAGGCAGAGGGCACACTTGCCCAGGACTGACATCAGTGGCTGTTCCCTTCACTTGGCTTTTTCCCTCTGTGAAGTCGGTGGCTGCAGACTGACACAAACTGCCTGATGTGGAGAACAAATTATTCATGAACAACACAATTGTTGAGCCGTGTGGCAGCACGTGCAGAATGAGAGGCAGACGGGAGAGCAACTCAGACCTACCCTGCCAGCGAGGCCGCTCTGCCTGGCAAAGTGAAATGCATGAGCTAGAGGAGATGAAAGATTAGAAATGTCACCCGAAGCACAGTGTCTCCTGTAATACCCTTGCAGGTTACAAGCTGAGGAGCTGTCCAACATATCAAGTCAAACCTGCAAAATCAAAGTGCCTCAGAAGGGAAAACCTGTGCACTTGGGTGCACTCCATGTTCAGAGCCAAATTTGTGTGCAGACACAAGGAGGTTTCTCCAAAGCATGTCAGGGCAGTGACCACTAACCAGCCGTGCAAGGCTATGAGACCACACACAACTATGGTACTACACAGGGCTGTCAAACCATGCAGGACTATCAGACTAGGCAGGGCTATAGGACTATGCATGGCAGCTTTGGGCAGTCACAAAGTTCATGCAGACCTCAGAGCTATTTTGAGTCCAGCCATGGTGCATGCCTTCTGCAAGGCTGGAAGATTAACATAGCTGCTCGCTGCTCCCCTACCATCATGGTGAGCATCTCGTGGGTGAGTGCAAGTCATGTTTGTCAGAATATTCCTGCTCCTCAGTGCCCTCCCACCAGAGAGAAGCACTGATTACCCATACACTCCCAAATCCATCAAACTCCTGCAAGGTCTGTCCTGGTGTTTCAGCATCATACACGAGTGTGTGCAGTACTCCAGCTGACCTAGCACCACTTCGACAACCCTGGCTCCCCTGGTGACAATCACAGTGGTGGCCCCTTAGCAGCTCTGAGGCTACACCCTGTGCACGCACAACATGTCTGGTTTTGCACAGCCGTGCCGCTACTGAGTGTCAGTTAGCTGCAGTAAGACTTCCGCACACCCCATCCATCAGCTGGGAGACCTCCCAGCCACCAAACAGCCCCACAATTAGAAGGCACAATGCTGGAATTCCTGATTGATTCCATGAGAGGAACAGACCTGCACCAGCAGAACAATTGGTGGAATTGAGAAAGGTTTTCCTTGCTGTGGTCTTTGAAGGACAAATGGCACAGTGACTCTGAAACCATGGCACTGTGGTGCAGGGACCACGGAAAACAGCTTAGATTAAGCAATGCTCGCAGCTCAGAAATTTATTGTCCTTTCTAGGTATTTCCAAGGCCCTTTGCAGCAGGGCTAGAAATTTTCACAGTCACTTATGAATTTATCCTCAGTAGAGGACAGGGGAGAGCTTTATCCTCTAGGACGCCTTTATATATTCAGGAACATGTCCAAGTTTGCCTGGGAGGACACAAGGCCTGCCTGTCCAGCACAGAGCTCTGATCAAGGACCAGGCTGGCCCTGTTTAACAGAGTTATCCCCCTGCAACATCCCTACAGCCATGATTTTACCTCCACCACTTCTGAGGGACATGCAGATTCTCTAACCACAGCCAGTACTGTGAAATAGCAACTGCCTGCACATAAACAGCTTGCACTCTGTTAGTGGTCAGTACCAGAGGAGCATCAGATCGCACGCAGTAGAGAGCATGCCAGTCCCCAAATGCTATTTATCAAGGTTTCTGGGTGATCTGGGGATTTCCTGAATGGGAAAACTTGGGGGAACTGGGGGACAGCTGCTAAGGGTTGAAATCTCCCGCACCTGCCAGTTACCACTGAGTAATAGATATAAGCCCCTACTGGAAGACAGCTGGTCTAATAAGGATATAGAGGACAGAGAACCCATACTGGAGGTCTTAGCAGGGTCGCATAAATCCAGGAAATCTTCCAGCAATATGATGACCTCCTCCACATAGAAGAGAAGGGTCATAGTTATTGGAGCCTCACTCCTGAAAGGAACTGAGGGCCCAATATACAGAGCTGACCCTCAACACAGGGAAGCTGTAGTCTACCTGGAGCCTGAATCAGGGATATCACTAGGATGCTTGCTAACGTGGTGAGATCAGCTGACTATTACCCACTGCAGATCTTCCAGACAGGTGGGCAGGAAGCTGCATTCCGTAGCCTGAGGGGAATGAACAAAGACTACAAGGCCTCGGGACATTTGGTAAAAGTGTCCGGGGCACAAATTGTATTCTCTTCATTACTTCCATTTTGGGGTAAGGAAATGGGCTGGAATAGAAGGACTCAGTCAGTTAATGCCTGGCTACGAGACAGGTGTTACAGGCAGGGCTTTGGGTTCTTTGATAGCGACTGGTTCTATAAGACACCAGATCTTACAGATCCACATGGGAGAGGTTTATCTCAGAAGCAAAAAAGGGTTCTGGGGCAGGAGCTCGCAGGGCTCATTCAGAGGACTTTAAACTAGATTTGAAGGGGAGTGGCACAGTCGATGGGTGCACATCAGTGGGACAGAGGTCTGGTCTTAATGGAAACCAGGTGGCCTATTGCTGTCCTAGGGTGAAATCGAAGTGCTCAGCTCGCTCCCTGAAATGCCTGTACACCAATGCACACAGCATGGGGAACAAGCAGGAGGAGTTAGAAATCTATGTCCAGTCAGGTGATTATGATCTGGTGGCAATTACAGAGACATGGTGAGGAGAGGATGGCCACTTGGAGTGATTATAAGGCACTCGTGAAAGAATGCAGGGATGCAACTAGGAAAGCCAAGGCCTCCTTGGAATTAAAACTTGCAAAAGAGGTCAAGGGCAACAAAAAGGACTTCTTCAAATACATTGCAGGTAAAACTAAAACTAGAGGCAATGTAGGACCCCTGCTGAATGAGGTGGGTGCCCTGAAGACCGAGGATACAGAGAAACCAGATATCCTGCACACTTTCTTTGCCTCTGTCTATACTTCTGGGGGCTGTCCTGATATCAAGCCCCAGACTGCTGAGGCCCCAGAGGAAGATGAGAGAAGCTTGCCTTGGTTGATGAGGACTAGGTTAGGGATAAGTTGAGCAAACTGGATGGACATAAATCCATGGGCCCTGATGGGATGTGTTTCTGCATGCGAAGGAAGATGGCAGAAGTCATCGCTAGGCCACTCTCCATCATCTTCGCTAAGTCATGGGGATCAGGAGACATGCCTAGGGACTGGAGGATGTCACTGCAATATTCAAAAGGGTCAGAAGGAGGACCCAGGTAAATATAGACCAGTCAGTCTCACCTCCATCCCAGGAAAGGTGAAGGAACAATTTGTTCTACAGGCTGTCTCCAGGCACATCAAGGACACAAGAGGGTCATTAGGAACAGTCAGCATGGCTTCACCAAGGGGAAGTCATGCTTGACCAACCTGATAGCCTTTTATGAGGGCATAACCAAGTGGATGGATTATGGCAGAGCAGTGGATGTGATCTATCTTGACTCCAGTAAGGCATTTGACACAGTCTCCCACAGCATCCTCACAGCCAGACTGAGGCAGTGTGGTCTAGATGATCAGGTCGTGAGGTGGATTGTGAACTGGCTTCAGGACAGAAGCCAGAGAGTGGTGGTCAATGGGACGGAATCTAGTTGGAGGCCTGTATCTAGTGGAGTGCCCCAGGGGTCGGTGCTGGGACCAGTCCTGTTCAATCCATTCATTAATGATTTGGATGAGGGATTAGGGTGCACTGTCAGCAAGTTTGCTGATGACACAAAGCTGGGTGGTGTTGTTGACACCCCTGCAGACTCTGGTGTCATTCAGCAAGACCTGGACAGGCTGGAGAACTGGGCATAGAGAAATTTAACGGAATATGACAAGGGTAAATGTAGAGTCTTGCATGTGGGCAAGAATAACCCCAGGTACCAGTACAGACTGACTGACCTGTTGGAGAGCAGTGTAGGAGAAAGGGACCTGGGGGTCCTGGTGGGCAGCAGGATGACTATGAGCCAGCAATGTGCTCTTGTGGCCAAGAGGGCCAACAGCATCCTGGGGTGGATCAGAATGGGGGTGGTTAGCAGATCAAGAGGGTTCTTCTCCCCCTCTACTCTGCCCTGGTGAGACCACATCTGGAGTATTGTGTCCAGTTCTGGGCCCCTCAGCTCAAGAAAGACATGGAGCTGTTGGAAGGTGTCCAGCAACAAGGTTGATGAGGAAAGTGAAACACCTCTCTCATGGGGAAAGGCTGAGGGAGCTGGGTCTCTTTAGCTTGGAGAAAAGGAGACTGAGGGGTGACCTCATTAATGTCTCTAAATATGTGAAGGGTGGGTATCAGGAGGACAGGAGGATGAAGCCAGGCTCTTCTCAATGTCATCTAGTGATAGGACGAGGGAAATGGGTGAAGCTGGGTCATAGGAGTATTCATATAAATATCAGAAGGAACATATAAATATCAGAAGGACAGTGAGGGTGACAGAGCACTGGAACAGGTTGCCCAGGATGGTTGTGGAGTCTCCTTCTCTGCAGATGTTTAAAACCTGCCTGGATATGTTCCTGTGTGACTTGGTCTAGGTGATCCTGCTGTGTCAGGGGGATTGGACTAGATGATCTTTTGATGTCACTTCCAATCCTCAATGATTCTATGATTCTATGAAGAGACCTCCCAGACACTGTCGTACAATCAGTCAGCCCAAACAGCATCTCACTGTACTGCAACAAGTGCATTCTCCATCAAAAATACCATAAATCATTGTGTAAAAGTGGGGAAGAGAGGCTGGGACCCACATCGCTTAATACTGAGCAGGTAGATGCTGCTGTCAGAGAGGTTTTCCCTTTGTAGGCTGCCCTGGGGCTTTGTCTGCTCCTGAGGAGCAGCACATGAAGCACAGAACCTACACTGGGAACACCTGCTGTCACCTGTCTCACCTTTGGCATGCAGTTCTTTCTAAGTGCTATGATGCCCAGAGCCCAGAGCCCACAGGGAGGTCCAGGAGGATAAGTGGCATATTTCGAGCAGTCAGAGGTTGTGGAAAACAGGCATGAAAGCGACAGTGAGGAAGCATAAGACAGAACAAGCCCTGCAGCAACATCAAATCATGCTTCATGCTCCATATCCGGACAGAGGGCCAGAATAAGGCTGATGCAGCTGCAGAGCTCACTCCTTACCACAACCACTGCCTCCAAAAGGTGGAGGTCTCTGCCACCATGTCTTGACCATACGTGCAGACATTTACTTCTCTAAAGCTTCTGGGTTTCCTGCTGGCCCTCACCCATGTCCAGCAACATGGAGGATCCTTATGTGTATAAGAGAGACTCCTTGGTCACTATAAGGCATCTTTTTCTCCTCGGGTTTGCACGTCATCTGTGCTGGTTCTATGAAAGCACATTGCTAATGACCTCAGTACTCTGCTCTAGAGATCTGCCACAACTTGGAGTGGAGAAGTATTTGGCTTTACTCACTTAATTAGAAATCATACTGAACTTGGACAAATCACAATAGAATAGAAAAACCCTTAAGGAATTATGCAAAACACAACCACAGTTAGGAGAATTTATAAAAGGCACTGGTGAAGAAATGAAAGGTAACCACGCTTCATCTCCTGTGGTGAAATGTGCCTGTCTTTCTACTGCACTTAGAATCACAGAACTGTTTAGGCTGGAAAAGACCTTTAAGATCATTGAGTCCAACCTCTTAACCCAACTGTTCCAAGGTCATTTCTAAACCCTGTCCTTAAGCTCCAGATCTCCATGACTTTCAACCTCATCCAAGGATGACGGTTCAAGCCCCACCCTGGGCAGCTTTTTCCAAGGGCTGATGACCCTTTCCAAGAAGTTGCACTTATCTCCACATACTTACATTTACCTCCCGTCCTAAGCCTTTAAAGGCCCCGATGAGCTTTCTTTTCCCCAAAATGAGCTTCCCTTTTTTCCCCACCCAGGTCATAGTCTGTTGTAAGCAGCATGGCTTCACTCCCTTGGAGATACATATGTAATTGTTGGAGCAGACACTATGTCCTTGGTCCACCACTGACTGACTCCTTGGGTCAATAAGCAGTGAAATTCCCTTTATCCCACCTCAGCTGGCCATGGACATGGGGATGCTCAAAAGCTGCTAGGAGGACTGGTCCTGTTCTCATCCCTCTCTTCTGCTGGCCTCCTCGACATGCTGAATGCTCCTCCAGGTGCTTATGTAGAAGAAAACCATTCAAGCAAAACAAGTCCAGGGACATCTGTATTCAGTTGGTGAGTCCAGGTAGCTTAGGGGAGAGTTCAACAGTACAAGTAGGGGTCAGAGCAGTTGATCCTTACTGGTGAGTACCAGCAGCTTTAGGTATTTGCAAAGCCGTGGCCTTGATGCATATGGACAGCAAATGTCTCTGCAAGGTGAGTAGAGGTAAATGACAAGCATATGTAGCTTCTGGGTGAGGCCAGACAGAGGTAACAAAGCACTGGGAATGTCTGATCTTTGTGGCTGTGCTCAGCATGTGGAAATCCCCATCACCTCCTCCCAGACTGCCCAATCAGCATGCTTGGGGCTGTGCTTGAGGCAGGTGATGCTCAAGGGGCAGAAGAGTTATCTGGTCACCAAACCCTCCACTCACACACAGCACAGGGCATCAATGTGTCCCCAAGGATGGAGCTTCTAGTCTTCTATGGGCCATGCCCAGCTGTCCAATGGGATGTTCAGAGCTCTGGTTCAGCTCCAGTGTATCAGGTGGTGCATGGGCAAGGAGACAGACTCAGAGCAAGGAACACTCACATTCACAGGGGACAATGCTAAGGGGAGGCTGCTGGGAGGGAAATGCTGAGCTCTGTGGAGTTGCGGGTGAGCTAAGAGCCACCCCTTCTCCATCTCCACTCAAACTCTTCAAAGACACCTGAATGACAAGGGCACAGTGACTTTGCGCTCCTTGCCCAGGAAGATTTCCCGTGCTTGGAGATGGGCAGGATGATTGAAGGGAGAAAGCTGCAAACAAGTGAATTGCTGGAAGAGGCTGCAGAGTGGAAAAGTAGAACAGAGCTGAAGACCAGGGCGGGTCAAGGGAGAGATCTGAGCTGAGTGTGCCTCTGAATCTGCACCCTAGCCCTGGTCTTGCTCCCCATGTTTGAGACATCTGTTTCTCTGGCATCCTCTTGCAATTCCTCCTCACACACCAGCAGGTCAGAAAGAAAAGCCTCACAGGCCTCCCGTTGAGGAGAAGCCGATGATGCTCAGCATTTCACAAACTCCTGCAGCTCCAGCAGATTTCAGCTATTTGCTCTGCAAATCACTGTGTCTTGGGGTTCACCGACAAGGAGAAGGCAAGGGAGGCCTCCTGAGCAGCCCAGCCCTGCTCTGCCTTCCCACAACCAGCCAGGAGCCTCTGCCGTAGCAGCCACCACAGCTCTGCTATCATCCCTTTCACCTGCATCACCCGCCTCCTCTGCTCTCCTTGCAAAGCCTTGCTCTAAAAAGAACAATACTGGAGAGCAATCGCCTGCCTCCAAACATCAGTGAGCCCTCGCCTGAGCGCCCTAGTTAGCAGGCAAACTCCTCCACATGCACTTGAGCAACTACAGTTGTTTTTACATTTGTTTCTGTAGAACACAAATTTATTCAATGTAAATTTGACCTTTCAGACGAAAAAAAAAAGCAGACAAAATAAATCATGGATTCACTTGCTCTCAGCTGCCCAGCTGAGCAAATGTTTAACAGGCAAATGTGCGTGTCCAATGCTGCCTGCTGTACAGTACTGGGGACACTGTGGGGGACCGGACTTAGCTCTGGACACTGGAGGGGGTCCTGCACCCTGCAGCAGCAGGGCAGACAGTGGTGCTCCATGTCGTAGTAGTCCTGCTCGTGCTAAGCCAACAGCTGCAGCTCTTTGCTTTTCATACCAGTGTGGGGTGCAAATCAATGGAGGGAGGAACTGAGAGCTAGCACTGGGGACTCTGGAGGTATGAAGTGCTGGAGCAGGTAGATGTAGGGAAGAAGACACTTACTATTAAGGATGTTTCCTTCCATAAGAGGATACAATCCACACATACTAGTACAGTTAATTTTATATCATGAATGGGAAATCCTTCCAGCAATTGAAAGCCCTCATCTGCTTGAAAGCCATCATCTGCCTCTTCTGCAGCACCATACTAGATGGAGACTAGATGGGAAGGCAGAGGAGGCCAGGCATGTGGTGTTTTTTGTTTAGAAGCAGGAAAGCAGCAATGACAAACAGCAGGTTAAGCTGCTGGCTCTGGAGGTGCTGGGTTTGAATATGAGACACAAATCTATGGTTCTGGTCTAACCACCCAGAGGGCAGCTGACTTAGAATCATAGAATGTACTGGGTTGGAAGGAACCTCCAAAGAGCATCTAGTCCAGCCCCACTACAACAAGCAGGGACATCTCTAACTAGAACAGATTGCTCAGAGCCCCATCAAACCTGACCTTGAATGCCTCCAGGGATAGGGCCTCCACCACTTCTATAGGCAACCTGTTCCAGGGATCCACCACCCTCCAGGTCTTCAGCCATCAAGGTTCTGGTCTTGTATCAACCAAGAGCTGTGTCTAGCAGATCCTTAAGTATTATTATACAGATTAACTCACTCATGTCCTGGGTGGCACCACAGACTCAAACATTCAGGTAAACAATACCAAGCAGGCAAGGGAGCTGTCAAAGCCTATAAGCTGCTGGCTCGCAGTTCTCCCTCTGTTCAGTGCGCAGAGGGACAGGGATGATGCGGGCACCTCTTACATCAATCACAATGCTGCAACATCACAGCCTAGCCACATCCTGTGCTCAGTCCTAAGCAGATTAACTGCTCCTCACCATTGTCTATCCTGTACAGAGCACCTGATGGTGTTAAACATTCAGATGCTTTTTCCTCCTTTCCAAGTTTAGCTCTTCTCATGAGTTGCTGTCCATCTGATCCCATCCCACATGGCAGAGCTGCATCCCCATTAACTGTCTGTCACTGAACAACTCCTGGCTTCCAGAGCCAGCTGCATGGTGCTGTTAATGGCCAGGCTCAGTCATGCGCAGATGCCAGGCACTCCCAAGTCAAGCTGCCGATGGACACTGGGCTTAGCCTGTTTATAGCTCAATTGCAGATTTAGGACTACTGAGATAGCCGTTAGCTGCTCAGCCTTTCCACATCCGCCTGTATTTTGACGCTACGAAGCATGTTTAACTCCCTGAATACTCCCAGAATATTCCTGCTAACAATTCTCCCCTCCTGCCTGCCCATGCTGGACAGTTGTGCCGCAGCAGCATTTTCCAGCTGTTTATTCTTGGGGTTTTTTTGACTTACAGACCCCTACCAGTTTTCCAGTTGAGCTGTGTGTTCCAGGCGAAAAGTTTAAAGTTAATAATACACACCTGACCTCTCTCAGTTGCTTTTTATACGTGCATACTGAAAGCCTTCAGACTATCTTCTAATTAGGGCACTAAGCCCTGCAAATGGTGCTGAGACACCAGGGCTATTTTCCTGAGGCTGGAGCTCAGCTGAGCTAAGGGCTACAGAGCACAAAGGCAAAAATAAGCTCAGTACGAGCAAGCAAACAGGTTTTACATCGCCACATGCCTCTCATACGCCATGCAGTGATATATGTGCACGAACAACACGGCTTCCACCCTGTCTGCTCTTCAGGGTACACACTTCTTGTTGGAAATCTTGCTTTGGTTTGTCCTCTGCAGTGGCAGAATATGGGTTTGCCATAACAAGTGCAATTAAAATAGTCTCAACACATAATAGCAGAAGGCATTATTAAGGGATATTTTCCCAAACACAATTACAAAAACCGATTCTTTTTTCTCAGTTTTGCTTTGGTCTCAGATTGGTAGAGATGTGGAATTTTAATTTCTGTATAAGAAAGGACAAATCTCAATACAAAAAGGAAAGCAAAAGGCAGACATTTTGAAAAACAAGAGGATAAAAGGAAGAAAATCTGGCACAGCAGCTTTAAACAGAGGTAGCAGAGCACAAGGAGAAAAGAATAGCACCAACCATTTTTCTTGATAATTTACTTAAGAGATTGAGAACGCAGACCTAAAACTGCAACAAGCAGAGGACAAGGAAAGCTCCAGGCACAGCTGCCTGGAGACAAGCAAACAGCTCACTCTGCTCACTCACTGTACTCACACTGTGGAGACACTGTGCTGTGCCAGCACCCAGAGCTCTCCCAGTCATGCCAGGTAGTGTCCCTGCACTTCCACATCGACCCACACGCATGTCTAGAGGAGTTCCCAACCCAGAGACCTTCCAGTCTCATCAGCCAAAGGAACACTCATCCATTATTTTGCCTTAACTGGGAATGAGCAAAGCTGGAATTTGGCAATTTTTCTGCTTCAGGCAAAAGGTCTGCCCTCACCCTCCTCTCTTCAGACCTATTTTTGAGTTAGATGGATGAATGCATTAAGCTGACAATTTAAATCACCAGCAGCCACACAGAGGCAGACAGACAACAGTGACTCAGAGTTACAGCTCCGACTCCATTCTTTCCTTCTCTCACAGTACCTGCATATTGGGGCACCCCAGATTCAGGTGGGACTTTCCATGCAATAATCTCAGCCACATGGAAGAGAAAACAAATCCTCTCTCTGCTTTTGTAAATCCCCAGGGTAGGGGAAAACAGGGCTCACTCATCTCCGTCGTGATGGGTCCAGGTACTACCAGCCCACCAGCTTCATAACCTAAGATGTATTGTTATTTGACATCTAGATTTTGTGGTCACGGACTGCTGGGCTAAGAGCTAAGGTAATCACTTTAGGGGTCCAGAAATTGCCTCTCAGGAGAGGAGCACCACATGAAGAAATCCTGTGGAGTTCTGCAGAGAAGTGTGGACACTGGCCCTGAGCCAGTCCAAGGCAGGAGCAGTTGTTTTGCCCTGCCTGACCATGATAAGAGCATACTACGTGCTCTTAGTGAAGGCAGAATCCTGGCAAAGTCCAGGTCTCTGGGATACAGTGCCTAGCAGTAAAGCAGAAAATCACTAGTGGATTGCTCCATTTTCTGTGGAGGATGGCAAAGGTCTTGTTTCCATCTCCATTACATGGAACAAGAGCATGTCAGATTGTTAACATGGGTGAGGACAGGTGGGATCTGGTATCACGCAAGTGAATGGCGCAACGCTATTCATTTTAGGATTAAAAATGCAAACATATTCTTGGCATTGAAGTCTTGCCCCTTGCAAGCAGTCCCAGGGCTGTTGCCTCTATGATGCTCCCAACCAGCTTGTGTTTGAAAAGCCTATGTGCAAAACTCTCTGGCTTCTACCAAAATCTAAACAGTTGTTTTCCTTTCACTCTGTCTGCTTCTGATGAGAGATTATTATACTTTGCAGAAAACTTGGAGATGTTTGGATGATTTGAACATAATCAGGCTTAAATGCAGGAAATCAAAGGGACTGCATGTTTTGTAGGCACACTGATTTCCAAACATCGACCACCAAAATGGCACAACTTAACTACTTTTATCCCAAAAGATGGAAATGGTTAGGTCAAGATCTTTAAACAGAACAAACAAGAAGAAAAATACTGCCTGCTTTTAATATCTTTTGCTTTTAAATGACAAAGCTTAGAAAGTAAAAATGAAGTGGAGGGAGAAAAGCAGTGAAGATTCACATCTCTTATACCTGAAACCCATGTTAGAGCAGTGGGTTTATTCTCATGTGTCCTCTTCATCTTCTCATTAGTAATTTGAAAAGAACATATTTTATAGGCAAACAGTTGATAAAGTTGAAAAAGTAGAGTAGCCATCTTGGCCTGACCACTAAGGCAAGTGTAGTAAAAGATCCTTCTCTTCCCTACAAGTGTACTTCACAGACACAAAGCAGCTTAGAGCTCAGTAAAGCAGGAGGTGTCTTGCTTGGGAGGGTGTCATCTCTAGAGATGTACTGCCGGGTAGTCTCAGGCTGGGCTGTGCTAGCACAGCATGAACAGGAGGGTTTTAATGCATCTTTCAGGAAAACTAGAGAGACTACTGTAGTGGAAGTGACCTGAAGTCCCACTTTTGCATCCTGCAAATGGCCTAAAGAAAGACTCAATTCTCATCTCCTCAGCCTACAAGACTGCAACTACATATCTCACAAAATTCATCTGCAAGAAGGGAAATAGTTTTCAAGGCTTCACTAATTATCCCCTTCAATCTTCCCAAAGCAAGAAACAAATCAGCCTTGGTTGTTTATCTTCGCCAAAGCTCAATTTACAGATACTCATATTGATCTTGAAAGCCTCCATCATTCATGTTAGAATGGACACATTATACAAGTGAGGATTATCATAACAACAGGATTGGAGCTCCTCTTCTTATTCCTAAGGAACCTTCTCTCCTTTTTGTCTTGCTAAATTTCTTGCTCAGACAAGCAACAAGTTCTCCCAGTCTGCATGAGCTGTATTAAAAAGCTTTTCTTTAGCTTGGGATAGACCTGTTGGCTTTTAATTATACTTGGTGCCCTCTGCTTTTGCTTTCAGAACAGGCGCTAATGGGACCAGGTAAACCACCTCTTGCAGCACATTAATGGTTCTACCTTATTGCCTCTTTGATTTTCAGAACTCAATAATCTCAATCTGTTCCATCTACATCTTAAAACTGGAAGAACGATCTGGGGAATTAGTCCAATTTCAAGCCTTACTGAAACAGTGGAACAAACATTAAGAGAAATGCCGAAAAGGATAATGGAGTTGAACAATGAGCACCAATATAATGAGACAAACTTGATTGCTTTCTTTTATAAAATTACAAAAATCGGTGATCAGAGGAAAGAGGCGACACCACATTTGCCTCTTTTTTCAAGTTTTTCATGGAGCTTTGCTACAGCACCTCAAAACTTTGTTCTCAAGAATGAATTACTACTGTTTTCAGAGAAAGTGATGTCACTTTAGCTGAAGGACCAGAAACAAAGAACACCAGGTCATTGTTTGGAGCAGAATCCCATTAATTAACCCTTCATAAATAATTAGCAGGGGTTATGAGCACACTGCAGAAATGAGTGGTATGTGTTACAGATAGCTAGTAATCCCTCAGCAGACTAAGTTCCAGATGATAAGACGATATAGCTGTGGGCGACCCGTTGACCCCTATGCTGCGAGACAGCCATGAATCATTCATCCTTCTGTTATAACAACTACAATGCAAAAACCTGTCTGAAGTCTCAAATCAGAGAGGGATGGAGTAGAGACATTCCTGTGATGAACCACCATTTCTCTGTGTCTTGACCAGAAAGAGAAGGAGGTGAGGAACCATCTGTGAGAACATGGCTAACACACAGGTTAGTTGGTGCATCAGAAGGGCTGAAGTTGTAGAAAAAGATAAAAAAAGCTTCAATTTGAAATTTGTTTAAGTAGGTAATGTGGATGGTGAAGGGCTATCTGATGTGAATCACTGCACTTTAGGGCTTACGGCAACCGAAAAGTGAACGTAGCAAAGCAATTAGGAGATTAGAGCAAGGAAAGACAGCGAAAAGCCTCTTCACTTGCAGACTGATGTGCAGAGGAAGCCTGTGAGGGAACAGAAGAACTCCTCTTTACCGACCATCAGTCAGGTGTGGCTGCTCCTTGCATATTTCACATTTTGCACAATTCTAGTTTACAACCTTTTTTGTTTTTTTGGAGTGCACTTCTTCACTACAGCAGAAGATTTGAATTTACTGAAGCAGCAAAGAAAATCTTAAATAAACCCTGCCGCAGTCTACTGGGGAAAATAGCTCAAGTCCATTGGATGCCCCACACCATACTGGTGTGACTGGCCCAGTCTGGAGGCATCAGTTGTACTTACACCCAGATTGATTTTTTCACATGCATTGTCCTACACGCGTTACTTCCATCACCTTGGCAGTCCTCATGCTCCTGTTTAGTTTCCCTGTCGCTCATTTTAGCTGCTCTGCCTAGTAAGGCCCACAGTGGCGTTTTACTACTCTGCCTCCCTCGTTTCCAGCAGCCGCCTCAGAAATAGCATCTTGACAGAAGTCAGCACAGCCCACCCTGCCAGCACTGATCAGTGCTCTCTGCTGCTCTTGCTGAATGCCTGGGCTGTCTCCTAGAGCCGTGGAAAAAGCCTGTTTAACAAATCACGTATTATTTTAGCTCTGGCACATGAAATCTGCACAAGTCCTATAAAGAGAGTCAGACACATGCCATTCTCTTGATGTCTTCAACAAAGTCATCTGTAAGACTCCCTCCTCCAGCTCAGCTTGGCTGGAAGTCAGGAGCAGGTGTCCTACATACTGTACCACCACCAACCCTCCTGCACTTTAATTCTTCCAGACAAAACCACTAGCACATATCCAAGACCTGGTCCTCATTCGTAAGGACTCATCAAGTACTGCCACTGGACTGTGTGTCCAGCTGAGTTTGGAGTACCCAGAAGGATGGAGTATCCACTACTTATCTGGGCAACACATTCCACCAATGCTCAACTACCTAACAGTGGCCAACGGCAGAGCTCAAGCACAGGTGCACACTGGTGGCTCTTCCTTGGGGACAAGCAAGCAGCAGAGTAGGTAGCAGGGTGACATCCAGCTATTTGTATAACACTTCTTTCACGAATGAAAGGAGGCTTAGAAGTCACCTCTTCAGAGCAGGAACACTGATATAAGATGGGGCATCACCTAAGACACAGGCTCTGTATGCAGGGCGTGCCAGAAATGGAAGTATGTGGGTAGTTTCACTGGCTGGTGATTCAAAAACATGTGTTTAATGGGGTAAAGAAGCCAAAGAACAAAGGAAGAAAGACACCAAGCGAGACATCACCCAAAGGGAAGCCTTTAGGCAGAAGAACAGATAGGATTTGACATTCTCAGGGGCTTTAACCACTCCTGCAGCTGCTGGAAGAATAGTATAGCAATAGCAATATAGAAATTATGCTGAAACCAAACTCTTCTGGAAGATATGCAGGGGTAAGAAGAGAACAAGTGGACACGACATAGCAAATTCTAAAAGAAATTGCGTAAGATTGGTCCTCCAGTGTAGGAGCTTCACCTTTGGAGATCTTCAAAACGCAACAGACAAGCCTCTGACTGACATATCTAATCATCCCTGCTTTGTTAAGAGGGTTAAACCAGAATCTTGCTGCCTTGCCCGGGATTTTAAGAATAGCTTTCTGACCTCTATTCTAGCCTTAATTTCATGCAACCGAGAGCAAAGATGTTACATCAGCAAAACCAGCCTTGATGTGTGATCTTGGAAGCAAGAAGTGCATCAGTGGTTCCATCATTACTTCCTCCTCCTAACGATGTAACCCACAAAGTATTAAGTAGCTAGGCCAGAGCAGCAGCAGCACCAGCAAGGTTCAATTCTAGACTGCCAGACACTGAGCTGCTCTTGTCCCAGTCATTGGACACAGCAGAATGCACAAGGAGAGGGATGCAGGAACAAAAACAGCTTGCAGGCTGTTTCAAATAGTGCAGTAGTTCTGATTTTCACCATGTTGTTCTATACCACGAGATGCAGAAGCTGTTAACCTGACATCCATCAACTGAGCCACAAACAGAATAGATTCACACACCAGCTCCTGAAACCCCCCCAGGAAGCACAGTGAGGTACTTTGCAAGAGAGTCAATTTGGTCTAGAGATGATACATTTGGGGCTTGGGACACTTTAGAAAATGTCTGTATCCTACTAGAGAGAAGATCCTTTACATGTGGTTGCTGCCCATGGAATTCACTGTTGTAGGAGCCTGCAAATGGGGGGGGGTTTTTGCCAGGAACTCACTTACATCCTTGGAGGTTAACTGCTATGCTGCCTGTCCTCACCAGGATGAAAAGGAAGAAACAAACAGAAAAAAAGCAGAATGTGAGATTTACATTTCTTCGGCACCTTGAGTAAGGGTGGAAACAAATGATCCACAAGCAAAAGATCTCACGTCTCTCTCTCACTGGCACACTCCCCCCTTTCCTTCCCAACATAGATGGCAGCCGTGGCATGATGAGAGCCCGGCACTTCCGCATTTCCACTCAGCGCTACGGATTAGGTAAATTAGCCAGCAGCTTTCTGCAGGAGCACAGAAAATCAGCTAGCTCCCTGCCTCAGCAGCTGCAGCCATCAGGAGGAAAACTCAGCCAGGAGAAGGCCAGTGCGTTTTGGATAGGCAAAAGAATTCAAAAGCTTCACAGTCGTAACTCAAATCCTGTCATGAAATATTCATCAGACATTTAAGGCATTCTTCTTTGTTTTCTACAAATCAAATTATGAAAACATCCAAGGACCTGTTCAGAGCAGACAAACCTCTGCAACATGTTTGTGTACTGATCTTAAAACTCTTCAAGTCTTGTGGATCATATTAGGTTTGGTTCCTGAAAACATTTCCTTAATTGAAAGATGGTATCACTACAATCAAGAGCTCATGAAATGATGGGTAGTCACACATTTCTAGCCTCTAGGCCTTCTTTACCTTCTCCCTATCACACCAGGTATGTCACTCTAACCACTTGCACTCATCTTCCAGACATCACAGCCAAGTCACTAGCCGGGGCTTTCTTCCCCTATCTGTAAAATGACAGTGACAGCAACAAGAAAAAGTGAATTCCTGGGTAGCCTGCTCCAGCTGAGCCTGCTTTGAGCTATGGTTCAATAGAGTGATCTCCAGAGGTTCTTGCCAGCCTCAATGACTTGGTGATTGACTTGTATTGCTGTTTCAGGTTGTGGTGCCCCAACCATGTGACACTTGGGATTCACCAGTATAACATCAGAGGCCTGGCCTGCCTTGGGTATGCAGGGCATGGCTGACTCCTTCAGCCTTGTCAGTACAGTTAAGCCACAAAAAATAGTGTCACTCTGATCCAAGATACAATGCACTTACCTGCTAAACTCTGTGTGCACTGACATAATTTTCAGCCCAGGATTGAAGCAGTAGACTCTATCTAATTTGCCTTCATCGAAGATGAATTTTAGATAAAATTCAAACTGATTAATGAAGAGGAGGTTAAGCACTTCCAATCAGGGTGGTAAGAAAGATGCTAGAACTGTAAAATTGAATTTCAGACTGTCTGTCTCTCTCCAGTTTTCAGACGTGAATATGCTGGAAGGATTCTTCTAAGCTGCTTCTCTACATCCTTGTTACTGTGTGGATGGATGAGACCAGCTGACGGTCCATGGCACACTGGGGCTTTATCACAAACGAGGTGTTACAGCACATTTCCCTATGGGACAGCAAATGCTAAAAGCCACGTATTACCTCCATTTATATTTCCCATGCCGAACATCTCACAGTCCTACCAGCCAGCTGCTGGGGCTGTAAATAGCAGCAGTATTGCATGACAGGAAATCAATAGCCATGGCTGGATTTTGTTGTGGTTGCTGCCCTCAACATAGTGAATCCCTCATCATAAGGTTTGGTACATTATATAAGATTCTTAATCCTCGTGTGCTTTATGTGAGCATGCACACACAGATGAGTTGATGGTCTTTATGCTGAAGGACCCAGTGGAATTTCAATGCCTACAAAAGATGTTTACTCTATATGGAACTCCAAGAAACACTCACACCGCTCAACCATCCTCTTTGTGAGGAAATTCTCAGACTAAGACACTTCTGTATTATCTCTAATCCATGCAAGTACTCCTAATTCTCAATTTGAGTCCTGGGAGAAGGCACAGAATCAAACATCTGGACCCAAAATCAAAATGCAGCAGAAGACTTTTGTTGGATGGTTTAGCAGCTGATCAATTCATTTGGCTTTGTGAAGCATCTCCTTAAATATATTAACGAAAGAAAGTTCAAGTCTTAAGGGAAACAGTAAAGCCAGGATACCATAATGGGATTAGTCTGAAGACACTGCTGGTGGTGAGAAAAAACTAAACTCGTTGGGTAGCTTCCAGCTCAGATTCAGCTGTATCTGCCAGTGTGTAATCTCACCTATGTGACTACACTCATGTAATGACAGAGACCAGACGGCTGCCTGCAACAGAGCAGTGAGAGATGGCAAAAGATGGGCTGCGATCATCTTCATGGACCTAAATCTCTCCACAAAATTACATGGTTGTCAAACATGTCATAAGGCAGCAGAAGAAAGTGAGGTTCATCTTCAACTACCTGAAAAGAGGGTGTAGAGAGGTGGAGGTTGGCCTCTTTCCACAATTAACAAGTGATAGGTCAAGAGGAAATGGTTTCAAGTTGCACCAGTAGAAGTTTAGGTTGGACATTAGGACAAACATCTTATGGAAAAGGCCATCGGGCTTGGAACAGGCTGCCCAGGGAGAGAGTTGAATCACCATCCCTAGATGCGTTTTGAAGTCATGGAGATCTGGACCTTAGGGACAGGATTTAGCAGTGGCGTTGGGATAGTTGGGTCAATGGTTGGACTCAGTGATCATGAAAGTCTTTTCCAGTGTATATGATTCCTTAGCACCTGGCTCAGGGCTCATTTCACTGGAGCAAACTCACCTTCATCCTTCACGGTTTCCAATACACAACCATGTCTCCCACCCTTACAAGATGTCCAAATTTTGAGTGTTCCTCAGTCTGGTCAAGTAAGTGAAGATTTTTCAATCATTTTCTTCTCACTCAGCAAAGAGGCAGAACTGAAGCACAGATGATGCATCTTAATTGAAGAGCAGCAGAGCTGTTGGGGATCATGCCTAGCATCCCCTGACTGTTCTGGTACTGGATGGAGAAGCCTGTGTCCTCTTTGTTAAGAGATATAATAAAGCAAAATTGCTGTCCTAAATATTACTAAAGCACTGGCTGGCATGTTTAATAAACCTTTCCATTTGGGTAAATTAGTGCTCATGTGGACAAGTGCTGAAGTGCTGTTACTTGAAGAAAAAAACTTAAATGCTCGGAGTCTAATTTAAATAATTATCAGCATATTTCTGCTCTGACTGTTTTGCTGAAATTATCAGGAGACTTGATGCAGTCTGAGTGTAAGTGCCTGTTGTCTGCATGTAATTTATTGACCCCATTTCTGTCAAGATTTTTGGCCCACTCATTGTGGTGGAGGACATCACACCAGAACCAGAAAGGACTTTACAACCAGACATAAGAAAATCAGTAACAACTGATCTACTTTCATAAATCTGGGAAGTGATCAGGGTAAATTACTTGCATACGAGCTAAATCTCAAATCTGTGATAATCTTCTGCTGTTCCTTTAGGTGGCCATTTGGCGACTGCATGCATCCACGAGGAAGACCAACACACTGACTGTGGATGATGGTCACCCCATCCCTGCAGGTCAAACCAGGCTTCAGAAGCACACAAAAACTCCGTCGCAAATATCCGGCACAATATTGTAGCTGAAATATTTTAAGGTATCTTCTAAACCTCACAGTGTGGGTATCAGTTCTTCAGCACCAAGTGCTTCACACTGTGGACCTAATCCCATCCCACTACTGTGCTCTGTAGGGGCTATAGCCTGCTGCCCTGAGCAGATCTTGGGAAGAGAGTAGCCCTGGGGACATAGCATCAGCCTACAGCCACAGTCTTAGCAGAAGGCCTTGGTACCAGCACACCATCTGCTCTATTTTAGCCTTAGCCAGAGAAACTGGCTATGTGCCCCTACACTCAGCACTTGTGAGACAGCACCTCGAGTACTGTGTCCAGTTTTGGTCACCACAGTACAGGAAGGACATTGAGGTGCTGGAACGAGTCCAAAGAAGGGCAACCAAGTTGGTGAAGGGGCTGGAGGACATGCCCTATGGGGAGAGGCTGAGGAAGCTGGTGTTGTTTAGTCTGGAGAAGACTGACAGGGGACCTTATTGCCCTCTTCAACTACCTTCAAGGAGGTTGTAGCAAGGCTGGTGTTAGTCTCTTCTCTCCAATTAGTGATGATAGGATGAGGGAAAATGGCCTCAAGTTGTGTCAGGGGAGGTTTAGATTGGGTGTTAGAAGGAAGTTCTTTACTGAGAGGGTGATTAAACACTGGAATGGATTATCCAGGGAGGTGGTGATGTCACCAACCCTGGAGGTGTTTAAGGAACGAGTGGACGCGGTGCTTAGGGATATGGTCTAGCGGTTAGACACTAGGAGAAAAGTTTGGACTCAATGACCCTGGAGGTCCTTTCCAGCCATGATGATTCTATGATTTTATGATTCTGTGAAACAGAGAGAAATAAATTCTTTATGTCCTTTTTTTTGTTGAAACCAACACCAATATTTCTAACTTTTCTTCTGCCTCTCCTCCAGAATTTGGAGCAGCCAGCATCACAAGGCATGGTGCTCACTCAGAACATCCGCATCCTTGGGAGCAGCTCTGACCAGCATGGCTGGTCCAGAGCACAGAGCCATCCCACAATGCATGGCACTAGCTTCTGCTGCTATGAAGGAAGAAAGGGGGCAAGGTCTGCCCTGAAGATGTAGAGGTGATGCTCTCGCCTTTCTCCCCACATCCCAGGCCGCATATGCATTCAGCTCGCAATCCTGCCATCTGCACCTTATGGCTGCTGTGACGAGGCAAACAGCCCTCCAGGGCACATTCTGCAAACCTCGCATCCACCAGCTCATCAATCCTTAGCTCTCATCAAAAGATGAACTTAGAAATGGGCCCAGATGCTTCTCCCAGGTTTAATGGAGGCAGCTAAGGAACTGTGATCATTTGATGTTTTCGATGATAGTGGTGATGCCTGAGGCCAGCAATAATATTACCATGAAATAAATTTGCAGTGATATAATTAGCAGGAATGCTATTATGGCTCAGGTTTTAGGGATGCTCTGTGCATAGGGAGCAAAGCAGCTCCTAAGAATGGGACCTTGCAGAGGTTCTTGCAGAGGGTCTGGGTTTGAGTAAGGTTTGAAGGTATGAAGGACAGAAAAAAACATAATATCAAGGCAGTGGAGACTACCTGCATTAATCTGTATGTACTTGATTCTTCGAAGCCAGAGGTAGTGGCAAACGTGGCTCTATGCAGGTCGAAGGGTTAAATTCAGTGGCCTTCTTCTCGTTGCTCCAGTCACTGAGTGACGTTCAAGTATTTGTGCAATATTCCAAAAAGCCAAGTTCTGAGCAGAGGCACAAGCTGGTCTGGAAGCAGTTTGTCACATCTGAACCACATTTCCTTTCCAATCTCAACAAATATTGCTAGGTAAAACCAGGAGGGAAAAGGCAGAAGGGGCTGGGTTAGGAAAAGGGATGCTACTGGTAGTTGAAAGGAAGAGCTAAGAAAAGAGTTGGCACCTATCCAGTGTTTTCCTTCACTTACAGACTTAGTACTACATGTAAAAGCCCAGATTGCAGATATAACCAGAGAAGAACGTTTAAGCAGCAGTGCTCACGGGGGAGAAAAAACACTCAACACAAGCCACGACTGATCCTCACTTTTACCACCAAATCCTTAGGGCAGTAGTTTTAAAGCCACATTGAGGGAACAGAGTGTCGCCCAGGATTCCAAGCTGGGACAAACGCCCTGGAGGGGTTTCTACCTTGTACACAGGACACAAACATGTGAGCTGGATTCTCTGTGTCAGTGTCTACATGGCACATCACCGCTTGGTTAAAAATGATGACACATGAGAGAAGAATCTTCACTGAAATAAGGAAATGAGCCTTTAGCTCAGCTGGCTGGAGATGTCCCAGAGGAAAACTCAGAAGTAGCCAGTCTGCCCTCAGCTAAGGCTTAAAGACTCTAATTTTGAAGTGTGTTTCCAAATCTGCAGTCAAATCCTACACCTTCTCTTTTTCTTTGCTAGAATACACTTTATCTTAGAATGTAATCTAGTAATAAAAATGGTTTTAAAGTGTGCTGACAAGCACTAGAACCTCCATTTCTTTGAAAGCGACAACTCTATTTACAGCAGCACATATACACGCCCTTTTGCATATTCCCCATGCGCTCCAGACCCTCCAGATTTAGAATCTATCCTTTCCATCCACTTGGAAGAATCAATTCCAGCCGTGAAAAGAAATTCTTCAGTAGGTAGAAGGTAGGAAGAAAAATTGCTTCTAATGTTTGCATCTCTGTGCACCTCCAGGACAGGGGTCTGGAAAGAGGAGCCACCTCCTTTGCTGTTGCACAAGCAGTGAATTCCACAAGCTCCACATGCCCTTCCTGAAGGGGCCACAGTGGTGCTTTGGTTGAGGGGAGATGCAGAACAGCTGGGCAGCACCACTCAAGGAGGAGATTTACGGGTACATTCAACTCTTACTCTTCCAGAATAGTACATTTCACTTTTTCTGCTAAAAACTTTCTTCTTCAAAGTCCAAACAGGCTGAAAACAATTGTTCCAAACCCAAGCAGAGCAGAAAGGAGGAGCTTTGGAGCCTTCGGGAGATGTTCTTGTAGTAACCATGTGTGAAGGACACCTTGTAGCTAAAGTCCCAGAACTTAATTAGGAAGCAGAGCTTTTGTTCCCAGGAGTATTAAAGACAAAGAACAATGTCTCTAGGCCTCAGTTTCCCCATGCGTAAAGCTGGAGCTGTCAAACTCATCTGTCCTAAGGGAATTCATTGCTTGCTGGAATGCGCTTGGGAAACCAAACCACCACCTTCAAGTTTGCTTATCTGCTTCCACACTCACCCAAGGGTGCAGTTGCTTACCTCCAAATTCCCATCATGGTTTCTCACTGTTTCTCTAACCTTATCATCTTCTTCCATAATCTCATTCAACCACCTCAATTACAGGCACCTCAGCAGAGACATTTCCAGTGAATGAGTGGAGCTTAGCAACAGGAATTGCTCAGCCTGGCATTTTCCTCCCTCTCTAATTAGCTGATATCAAAGCTGTGCCATCTACTGGTGTGCAACACAAAAAACCACTCCCAGCACAGCTCCAGTAACATTCTGGGGGCCACAGCAGCTTGCAGAGAACAGCTGAGGTGGGATTTACACTCAGACTCCTACAAGTAGCTGCACAGATGCAGGATGGCTAAGGCCAACGGTTTGCAGTACCCAATGCTGGGTTATTTGCCACAGCAAAATAGATCTAACAGTGCACCCATGTCCTAGTCTAGATGGGTGGTTCAGTACCAGCCTTTATAACTCCCCACTTGCTAAGAAATTACCAACTTTACTTAAAAAAAATGTATTTTCATGCCTGCAGAAAAGGAAGAAAACCCAAACAACATTTTTAATTAGCTTGAATTCCTATTATTATATTTGAAGTTTAATGAAGAGATTTTGGCAGGTACAAATGGCCATAGTCATGGTCGGCAGCATCACATCGTGCTGAGGACACTAGAGATACTACTTCCATCAGACCCATAAAGGTGATTCCAACAGGCTTTACCACCCTACTTCCGTGACACTTGCAGGGATGTAACATCTCTGAAGCAGCAGAGAAGGGGAAGGAAGGAAGGAGGAAACACAGAATCATTAAGGTTGGAAGAGACCTCCAAGATCATCAAGGCCATCCATCAACCCAACCCCACCCTGCACACTAAACCATGTTTCCAGGTGGCAGATTTACATTTTTTTAACACCTCTGAGGATGGTGACTCCAACACCATCTTGGGCAGCCTGTTCCAAGCCCTGACCACCCTGTCAGTGAAGAATTTCTCCCTAATCATAGAACCACAGAATCATAGAATCATTAGGGATTGTAAGGGACCTCGAAAGATCATCCAGTCCAATCCCCCTGCAACAGCAGAATCACCTAGACCAAGTCACACAGGAACACATCCAGGTGGGTTTTAAACATCTCCAGTGAAGGAGACTCCACAACCTCCCTGGGCAGCCCGTTCTAGTGCTTCGTCACCCTCATTGTGAAGAAGTTCCTTCTCATATTTATATGGAACCTCCTATGTTCCAGCTTACACCCACTGCCCCTCTATCTAGATGGCATTGAGAAGAGCCTGGCTCCATCCTCCTGACACCCAGTCTTCAAATATTTATAGACATTAATGAGGTCACCCCTCAGTCTCTTCTTTCCAAGCTAAAGAGATCAGGCTCTGAAAGCCTCTCCTCATAAGGGAGGTGCTCCACCTCGTCATCAGCCTCATTGCCCTATGCTGGACACCCTCCAGCTGCTCCACATCCCTCTTGAACTGAGAAGCCCAGAACTGGACACAATACTCCAGGTGTGGTATCACCAGGGCAGAGTAGAGGGGGAGAAGAACCTCTCTCAATCTGCTAATCACCCCCATTCTGGTCCATCTCAGGATGCTGTTGGCCCTTGTGGCTACAAGAGCACACTACTGGCTCATGGTCATCCTGCTGTTCATCACAACCCTCAGGTCCCTTTCTCCTACACTGCTCTCTAAAGGTTCAGTGCCCAACCTATAACGGTACCTGGGGTTGTTCTTGCCCACATGTAAGACTCTACACGTACGCTTCTTACAGTTCATTCAATTTCTCTTTGCCCGGCTCTCCAGCCTGTCCAGATCTTGCTGAATGGCAGCACAGTCTGCAGGGGTGTCAACAACACCACCCAGCTTTGTGTCATCAGCAAACTTGCTGACAGTGCATGCCAATCCCTCATTCAGGTCATCAATGAATAGATTGAATAGGACTGGTCCCAGCACCAATCTCTGGGGTGCTGATACTAGATACAGGCCTCCAACTAGACTCTGTCCCATTGACCACCACTCTCTGACTTCTATCCTGCAGCCAGTTCACAATCCACTTCACTACCTGATCATCTAGGCCACACTGCCTCAGTCTGGCTGTGAGGATGCTGTGGGAGACCGTGTCAAATGCCTTACTCAAGTTGAGATAGGCTACATCCACTGCTCTGCCATAATCCATCCACCTGGCTATGCCCTCATAAAAGGCTATCAGGTTGGTCAAGCATGACTTCCCCTTGGTGAAGCCATGCTGACCATCTCTAATGTCCCTCCTGTCCTTGATGTGCCTGGAGACAGCGTGAAGGATAAATTATTCCATCACCTTTCCTGGGATGGAGGTGAGGCTGACCCGTCTGTAGTTACCGGGGTCCTCCTTCTTTCCCTTTTTGAATATTGCAGCGACCTAGGCACCTCTCCAATCTAAATCTATCCTGGCACAGCTTGAGGCCATTTCCTCTTGTTTTATTGCGAGTGACTTGAGAGAACAGACCAACCCACCAATCCAGACAAAAAGGGCCTGAGGCAGGCATTGGCAGGCAGACATACCCATTCCAGGCTAATATGCTCCTGTGCTCTGTTGGGTGCTGCTGCAGCTCTGCTCTATGCTTGTAGAGCTGCTCTACGCCAGCTAACCCAGTTACAGCCCTGCACATCCCAGTTCAGGCATCACCAGACAGGTGCGTGGTTAAACATTGTTGCTCAAATCTGTTTAACCTTGCTTCTACTTCAATGCTGCCTGCGATCGCTGACAGATTTCTCATTGCAGGGCTCTATTAAGCTGCTTTTTAATTGCATTTGGAGGGACTCACAGGCCAGCAGGCACAAGGGGACATTTTTTTGCCCCAAGGCACGTTATTTTGATTGTAGAGGCAGGAAAGGTTTTCATTAATCCCCAGCAAGCGGAAAACTCCCATGCAGCAAAAGACCGTTTGTGCAGAGGACCAGGATGATTGGGCAATGTCAGCTTCCAAACATTTATCTGCCTTAGAGGAGAGGGTGAGAGAACTGTGGCTGTTCAGCCTGGAGAGCAGGAGACTCAGGGGAGATCTCCTAAATGTTATCAATATCTAAAGGGAGAATGCCAGGATGATGGGACCAGGCTCTCCTCTGTGGTGCCTAGTGACAGCACAAGGGGAAATAGGCACAAACTACATCACAGGATGTTCAATCTGAACATAAGGAAGAACTTCCTGATGAGGGTACCACAGCCCTGGCCCAGACTGCCCAGAGAGATTGTGGAGTCTCTGACTCTGGAGACATTCCAAACCCACTCTGGGGGATCTGCTCTAGAGGATCCTGCTTTGCAAGGGTGTTGGACTAGATGATCTCCAGAGGTCCCTTCCAACCCCAACCGGTCTGAGATTGTGAATATCACAGTCTCCCAACAGCTCCATTTTAAAGAGCAGATCACTGGCTCTGGCACTAAACTTGCATTAAACTGATACAATCTCTAACTTTATCTCTGGCTCTTTATCACCATTGTATGTGCAATTTACATTCTTGTCATCTGTTACATATTTTTTGTTAAGATCTGCTAAATCCTTATCACAGATACTTTACACATTGTTGCAGCATCACTCAAATGTTTAACGGACATCAACTGCTCTGTGAATTCATAACAATTCCTTGCAGTGGGGTAGGGCTGGACACTGGTGGGTTAAAGCTCCAGCAGATGCAAATCTACATAGAATAGAGCACCCAGCATAGTCTCTGCTAGACCCCACAGTACAAGATGGGAGCAGGCTCATGTGGCAATACCTGAGAAACAGCACAGCACCACTTCCCCGAGGCAAGCTAATGCTCATTACACAAAGCCATGTCACGATATTCAAGTCACAGGGCTCTCCTGCAGAGACCTACTGAGATAAACTGTGCCAAAGTTGAATTGGGTTAAGTGGGCTGCACAACCAAGACTTGCCAAATTCACTCTCCTTAGGAAGAGTAGGTGGGATTTGCAGAGAGCTTTCGAGACCAAAAAGCTTCATGCCAGTCCATTAACCTCCAGGACCAAGCCTCCCACCCCTTCAAGCTCTACAGTCTTTAACTTCACTTCTTGCCTTAAACAGTGCTCTACGAATAATTGATTTGTAGTTCAACAAGAGGGTTGAAGCCCTTAAAAAAAATAAATCCTCATTCTACCTGGATTGAACTCAGAATGATTCAGTTTTTCTTAACAGGTCAATTATTCCCCTTCAGGGTAAGAGCTCTTCCAGCCCAGATGATGCATTTTAAATCTCAAGAGGAAAAACAAAATACATGAAATGAGAATAAATAGGTGGGAGCATTTTCTGCCCAAGATCTTGGGCTTTGGAGGGCTCTTCAAAGACATACATCAGCAGAGAGGACAGAGGCCAAACTCCCAGGTACTGAGAGCAGATCCATAAGCACAGAGGTACTTGCTCCCTACAGAACTAGAGCAACCCTGGGGAAATAAAGACCCTCCCCTCACCCTCTCCTACCACTTACAGGTTACAAAGCCATAGGACAGAGCACAAAGTGACTTTAGCTGCCAAACTGCCATGAAAATGCATTTTCTCACACTGAAACTAACCAAGGAAATTGAAACAAATAACTTTACATTAACATTGTAAATACTGTGCTATCATTGCAAATATTTGTTCCCAATCATGTTTAAAGGTAATTTTATAAAGAATTAAATGGTTATTTTCTTCCCTAACACCAATCCCTTAAAGATACTCTCCTCTGCTGCATTACACACCATTTTTATATCTGTATCTACATACCAGTAAGTCTCACTCATCTTCTTTTATCCTTTCAACCATCTCTAAACTTATCCCCTCAGTGCATAGAATTAGGCAGCTCCCCCTAGGCCTCTGGAGCCCCAGAGGGTAAGGACCAAGCTGATGGATCTGAGCTTTGAGACCCACACAAACTACAACTGCTACTAATCTCTTGACAACACTAATGGCTTTGGGTACCTCCACCTCTGCTCCTTTGCTGGAGAAACCAGGAAAAGCTGAAAACCAACAAGCGAACTGCCATCAAATACACATCATGGCTTGAAGAAGGGAAATAAAACATCCTTTAAAGATTATTTCTTACTTCTTTTTGCGTGGCCTCAACTTGTCTCAGATCCTCACACTACAGGGTGCAGAGCAGAGGGAGTCAAGTCAGGCAGAGTGATTAAACCCTTAAAGAAAGGTTAGTTCCCACCACAGAGAGTTTGTAGTGGTCTTCCCTATGACTGCAATCCAGTGTGGTAGCACTCCAGGAGCAAGCATGAGGGCAAACTTGGCTCATGCTAAAAGCCCAGCACTGCTGCATGACCTGAGACCATGAACCTTTGTCACAGATACATAGCAGCTCATCTCAATGCTCTGCCGTGGGAAGGAGTGCAGCATACAGTGCCTGCCAGAGGGAAGATGCTCTGGGGCAGGCAGGAAGCCATGACCCTAAAATAAATCCCAAAGGCATCAGGTGCAGGTCTGAGTGGTGCAGACCTGGAGTGAGACCCAGTGGGAGTTTACCTCCTGGCCGAAAGCTTGGAAGGACCAGAAGAACATTTCCATTTGGGGTAAATTCAGGAAGCTATTTGCATATGAAAAGTAAGAAAACTCCACTCTGGGTTGGAAAACTACACAGATTCACAGACTAGTGGGTGTTGGAAGGGACTTCTGAAAGTCATCTAGTCCAACCCCACTGCTAGAGCAGGATCCCCTATGAAAACACTAAGAGACATTAGGTGCAGAACTGGTTTTGCCTCCCCTTTTACTCCAGGCCCTGAGAGGGCACCCCCAAAGCCCCAAAGATGTCTTTTTCTCTGATTCCATCCATCCAAACATCTTACAGCAGAAACAACAGCCTTAAGCTGCCAAGGGCAAGAGCACAGAGGTTTCTTCATACATTCTTTGCCAAGAACCAGACAAGCCCATGCTGCCTCTAGGCTGGTGGCATGTGTACAAGGCTAGTGACCTGCTACGAAGATTTAAAGAATATTTGAAGGAATTAGGACTGTCACTTTTCACTCCCCCATGTGTGACCTGAGATACCAAGTCCAATCCTTGCAAGGCTGCCCCAAAACATGATTGTCCCAGGAACCCAACAACCCCTGGCCTGTGCTAGTAGCAGCAGGAGTCCCCATGTCCTCGCAAATCTCTGCAGCTGCAGATTGCACCAAGGAGCCTGCAAAGTTGTGAAGCAATGGGGCTGGGATGCTGCCAGATGTTCATGGGAGAACAAATGGAAACTTTCAACATAACCTGCACGAAAGTGGAGGAAACCCTAAATTGTGTTAGCGCGATTAAGGAATCTGGTTGCACTGCTCAGCAAACTGGCCCAATACAGTTTTGATAGACTCGTTATAAACAACTGGTTGTCCCTGGTTGTTTAAACTGGTTGTTTATTAGACAATAAACCCCCATCCTGGTGCGTGGGTATTGTGCAGCTCCCCTCTGCAATCTCTAAATTAGAATTCCAGACCTGGGAGACTGGATTCAAATTGGAGCAGGTCCAGCCTCAAGAACAATCATAAGAAAAAAGAAGACACACACATACACACACACACACACACACACAAATGAATAAATAAATAAAGAAATTAAGACAGCCAGCAAACATTTGATTAGGAGTGAATTAAAAATATAATTAAAAACAAAAGCCACCAACCAGCAATTAGCAAAGAAGCAGGAAGAGGAATGGATTTGTTGCTATCAATTAACAAAGCACCTTCAAATGTTCTGTACCTCAGCACGTTCAAGGTTGCTGTTGGCTGCGGTCCTTCCTCCACCAATACCAGAGCTCCTGAGCTCCTGGCCATGTGTTGGGACAAGGCAGGTGTGCACAGAGCACTGAAGCCCCACATCTCCTCAGAATCTCAGGCTTTCCTACCCTATTTTGCAAGGGCAAGACAGTTCCTTAGCTTGGACACTGGTCTGGGACTCAGTAGTGGGCATGCCCACTACTGGCACTGGCATGCCCAGAAGTCCCACACCAGGTAAAATCCAGGACCATATCACTCTGCAGCAGGAAAACTCACCAGGGCCATGCGTGTAGCTTCACATGCTGCAGACCAACCTAAACCCTGGATGCAGACCATCTCAGGAGAGTCTCACTCATGTCCTGGGACCTCGTAGCTAAAAAACTTTTAACTAAAACCCACCAGCAACCTGACCAATGAGCACCTGGAAGAACTTGCTTTAGACAGCTCAGTAGGGAAGCAAGACGGCAACAGGACCTTTGTGGCTAGCAACGGTGAAGAAATCCAGTCCAATCTCAAACCTGCTCTTGCTGAATGCTGACTCTCTTTGCTGGCTGCTCTGAAGACCGTACAGAAGCACCAAGACAAGGGGATAGCAACCCCACCCCTAGTGAAGCAGGGAAGAGAAAGACACCGTGCTGGCAGTGCCTATTTCCTAGGAGCCCACACTGTGACACAAGTCAGTGCTTCTACCATCAAAAGAGGAGGGAGTAAGAAGATGCTCTGAAGTGGGCTGTGAGATGCTTTGCTGCATGCCAATTTTTGCAGCTCTTTATGGAAAAGTGAAACCTTTTATTGTCCCTATCAGAGAGCAGAAGAGCTGATAAAAAGACTCTGCTCACTACATACCTACAAGGGAAATCTCAGGGCTATCAGAATTATTAAAGGGATAAACTTGTCCAATTAAATCCCCTCTGCATTCTTGATACATGCTTGTGCCAGACATAAATGGAGCCTGGAACTGGTTCCAGATGAACAGTAATGCACTGAGCATTCAATTAGGACTAAAAGCACAGCTGGTCTGAGCTCCCACCTCTTGCCACACTCTCACTGACCAGGCCTTACTCTGGAGAAAGCAGCTTGGTACATACTTTGTGATACCACACCAAACTCCCATCTTGTTCACTATCCTACAGCATGGCTGAGTACCAACTGCACAGTTACACTGGAACATGTGAGCAAAAAATGCCACTAGGTGGGAAACTCCAAAACAAAGGGCAAGGGGGGGAAACTAGGGATAAACCTGAGAAATTTGGTTAAGGCAGTACAAAACTCCAAGCCTTACTCATTTCCCGATCAACCACCTCCATTGTGCTCCTAATCCCAGCTCTTCCAGCCACATTCTCCTGAGATCTGACATGGAGATGGGAATTCCACGAAGTCCTAGAGCCATGTTCACTTGGGCTTCATAGCCACAGGAGCCCATGGAGATGTTCCTACAATATCCTTTCAAAACACAAAAAAGACCCAGAGTCTCATCCTTTTTTATTCACTTTTCTGCCACAAGAAAACATCCAATGACTAAGTGCAGGTTTTTCTTACTCTTACTACATGAAAATCTGGAAGTCTTCACTGAAATATATTGTGAGCTCCTATAACTTAGCTGAAGGAACAGGAGTCTAGAACTCTCCTACCCAAACTCTCCTTTCCCCTAAATGGTCATTCCACACTGCAGCTGAATAAATGGCAACAAAAATACGCAAAATTCCTACAATAACAGAAAAAACAAACACCACAAACTTTTCTCTTAACTAAAGTCACTAATACATGAAACACCATTTTGCTGCTCACCTTCTCAATGCCTGGCATTTGACACCACACTCAGTTGAGATCCACTGGAAACAGCATCTGAAGCCAGAAGATTTTGCTGCTGATATATAATATCAAAACTAAACCACCCCAACCATGTCACCAGCATCCCACGGGGCAAAGCCAGAGCCTGCAGGTAATTGTACCATGTTTTATGGATCAGGAAGCATCTAGTTAGAGCTGGGGGAAGACCATCAACACTGACATCAGTCCTTAGGTGGGTCACGGTATATGCACAGCTCACTTTAGGGTATAACCCACGCGGTAAACTGTGGGCTGTGCTGCTTTCAGGAGGCAAAGCAAATTGACTGTGGTTAAATATGAGAAGGATGAAGTAGTCAGCGCTTGAAAACAGCCTTCACGAGAGCTATAAAAAAAGTAGAAACAAGCCTAAACCACACATCTCAGCCCCCTCCTTCATCAAAATCACAACTCCTTCTCCCCCGGTCTGTAGAGTTTTGGGCATGAATACACTCAGAATCATTTAGGTTTAGGTTTAGGTGATCCTGCTGTTGCAGGCGGATTGGACTAGATGATCTGTCTAGGTCCCTTCCAATCCGTAATGATTCTATGATTCTATGATTCTATAATTTGCTTGTTGCATGAATGACAAAATAATCAGATCTGGGGTGTCCATAGACCTAGAGGGGAAGTATCCCCCTAGATTCTGTACCACAGGCAATGACTTCCTCTTGTTTCCCCTCATCTTCTCACTGCTGAGATGCTTCTGCAGTAACAGAACTTCCTGAGGTGCTGGGCTTGTGCAGGAGAAATGATGCAACAATCCCTCAAGCTGCTCACACTGACTCTTTCTAAAGTCTTTCATCACCTCAGCAGCTCCATCACTGCCCTCTCACTTTGATTCACACTGCTTGGCATTGCCAATGCAGGTGAGGAAGTACGACTGGGCAGATAAGAACTCCTCAGCAACAACAAACAACACACAGAGCTGAGGCATCCAGGGACATGACATGGCAAGAAGCAGCAGCCTGGGTCTGCTAGGAAGGGAAAAAGAGATCTCCTTTTGGTCTGCGCACATAGAGAAGGCAAGAGACTGGATTTGATGGCAAGGAGGCTCTTTAGAGTGCCTTTTGTCTTTGTTGCTTCCCTTTCTTTCTATGGAGAACTGGCTCATCTTCACCAGCATCACCAAACACAGCCAATGCTTTAGAGAAACAGTATTCACTACAGGTGAATTGGGGAATCCTAGAGAAGCTACCGAGAGAGAAGAAAAGAAAATGGCAGAGAAATATCCCTGGCTTTGGGAATCCAGAGATGGCAGCTGCTCTGTGCCCACCCTCAGGTGATGGATTTGTCCTGGCTTGTTCAGTGCTCCATCTGATACAAACACCAAGGCTGATGTCTTCAATGAGCTTCCCAAAGGAGCCCTAGTCTCTACATGTCTCTCTAGGCACATGCAGAGGCAAGGAGGGGTCTGACTGAACAGAAAGACTGAAGAAGAGACAAGAAATTTAAGTTAAAAAAGTGGCAAAGAATCTATTTGGAAAAAAGCCCCAACCTATTGAATTCTAGTCTCAGAGTATGAAGAGAACAGGCCTGGCAGCTGTGATTCCAGTGCAAAGAAAACAACAGGTAATCACAGTTACTTGGAAACCTGCCACCTCATTCCTTTCCACACGTGAAAGAAAATGTCTGTTTTAGCCCTAACAAGTGCAAGTTCATGAGCATGGACAAGAAGAGCCCCTTAAACTTCTACCCACTTGGAAACAGACTTACCAGATGTCCTAAACTTCCCAACAATTGAATATATATGGTAAATATATAGGCAGGATTGGACATGGCACTTGGTGCCATGGTCTAGCCTTGAGCTCTGTGGTGACAGGTTGGACTTGGTGATCTATGAGGTCTCTTCCAACCTTGGTAATACTGTGATACTGTGAAATCTCATGTCCTGTCTGACAAGAGCTCCTCCACCTGGGTAATATCTTTTTAGTTTCAAAGAAGAGCAGCTGAACTTTTGATACTGAAAACCATCTCTTCTACCTCCCCTCACACTAAACCTTGGGAATGAAAGGCAGCTGGAACTACAGAGCTCAAACGAAACTGTGAGGGATGCCTTGAAGCAATTAAATCCTTGAGGAGAAAGGACACCAGGGAAAAGGTGAAATCCATGGCACATAGAGGCTGCTGCGTGGCACTTGGGGTCAGACTCCCGTGAGAGCCAGCTATAGATACTCTTCTTTAGTGCCTGGAGCAGGTGGGGATCTTTTAGCCAAAGACCTTTGGAAGAAATTTTTCTGTCCTATGATGAGCTTGCCATCAGATATGATGATGTGGAACAAAAAAGGAAGGACAGTATCCAAATAAGCAGCCCCTTGTAGATGGCTGTTATTTTCGGAAACAATTACCCTCTCTGCAACACAGCCCTGGCTCCAGCACTCCTCTGCCACACACATGGGAAATCAGAGTGTCCTGCTAGTGCCAGACTGTGCCATGGTGCAGCACAATGGCTGCCAGGGCCAGACAGCCCACACTGCTTTTCTTGAATTCCATTTCTGCTTCTTAGAAATGCAACACACAAGATAAGGAATGATGTATTACTAATAAATGCTCTGTACACAGTTTAAGAAAGGCACATTAATAGCTCCCCTTAGAAATGCAGGAAAAAAGGCTCTTCTATGGCTGGACTGGATCACCACCTTGTCAGAGCAGCATCCTGTGTGCCCAAACACTACCTAGCACCATCCCACAAAGCCCTACAGAAGCACAAGCCATAACCTTTCTCTCTCCTGCAGCAAAGAATTCAGGGAGGCATCTTCCCACAGAGCAACCACACAAGTGACACAGCAATTCTTGCATCAAGGAGAGGCTCTGCTTCTCCCTCACCTGCCCTCGGTGATACATTGAGTCCCACCTGTCTCAGATGCAGAAAAATGTATTTCAAGAAGTCATAATCACTTTTGTGAGTCATGAGAGAAGAGGAGGAAATGACTCCAGGAGATATGATTCAACTAAGTGGAGAGCTAAGGCAGAAGAAAACACAGGCAGGAGAGTAGAATCTGTGGACGACCTTACTGCTTCAAATGAGCTTAACACAACATAGAAGAAATTAAGAAAATCTGATTTCTCCTTCTTCCACCAACTTCCCCATGTCTGGATTTTGTTATCAGTATCACCAATCCAAGGTGACAAGAATTTCCATGCAAGCTGGATGTAAGAGACTGCTCCATTCAGCAACTGCATTCCACAGGAGTCCTCTTGAATGGGCTAATTCAGGTCAATGGATCTTTGTTTCAACTATGATAAAACAGCACTGAGTGGTTGTTACCCAGACAGCACTGCCAGAATCACTTCTGTAAGCTGTGTCCAGCATCAGGTGAGTTCTTAACAACACACCAACTAGTCCTTCCCAAAAACCCAACCAAAAGGAAGTCAAAGAGGAAGAAAATCAAAATATATTTGTACCACAGGCACAGTCCTATCCTTCACCTCCCAAAGTCAAGAACTGAACGCACAAGATTTGACCCAAAATCCTAGTCACCATCTTTATCCATCACTGTGGACAACTCCACAGCATCTTGACACTCAGCTCAGCCTCTGTTCCCTAAGTCAGATTCTATCAGGTCTTGAGAGTCCCCTGACCTAAAATGGGGGTCCCGTGATTACTTCTCTGAGCTACTTCTTCTTACCCAGCCACGGAGACACAGGTCACTTCCAAACTCTCACTGCCTTAGTTACACCTTGGCTATTGCAGAACCCCTTCCTTCACCATGGCACTCCTTCCTACCTATCAGGTTGAAGGGTGACCATGTGTTTTTGGTCCCTATACACCAGCTGTGCAACTGATCCAAGCCTTCCCCTTGTCTCCCACCCTGCAGAAGCCTTTCTAGTTAATCAAGCAGCAAGCCATACCCCTTTGGCCATACTGCCAGGTGTCCAGGCCACAATTTCATGCTGCTCACTACAACTGAGTAATTGAAAGGACACTGCAGCTCCTGGGAGTGAAGCCCTTGCATGGCTGCCACAGGCCTCTGCAGTGGAGAGGAGATCTCCGTCTCTCCAGTAAAGCAATTCTTTGTCTCTTCCCCAGCAGCAGAGAAAGTCTAGCAGAGGACAGTCCAACTGCTGCTGTCAGAGCTACCACAAGGTTTTACCAAGCCAGCACCAGGAGCAGGTCACCTTGCTCCAGTATGGATAAAATGAATTCATTTGCAAAGGAGCGTTTCAAAATAGGATGACAGATTGGAAATGTATGCAGGCACCCACGAGGGCAACTCACACAGGCAGACGATCACAGGATTCAAGTACTAGGCATCAGAACAAACACTTCAGCGCATTATCTCCTAAACAGGAAGAACCCCACTTGTCTGTAAAGCTTTCGTGAGCTATCACAGGGCCACCGCAGAACCTTTGCTTACCACAACCCCAGTGAAATGACTGGGTTGAATTTGCTGCCAGGCTTTTGCTGTCACTTGCACCTTCCCAAGTTCACATGATGGTGGGAGAAGACAAAAAGCACTGTGTGTATATCTGTGCACCTAGAGTAAATCCCCCTATGGTACATCATTGCCTCATACCCCAAACACACTCCAGATGCAGGATACTGTTCCCAGAAAAGGTCACCCAACCACATAAATTACTTTGAAGCTGAGATCATAATGCTATGCTAGCATCAAACCTCTTCTTTAAACTGAACTTCTCAAACAAAGCAGACAGGCCCATCACCTTACCTTTAGAGCACGGACTTTCTTGGCCAAGAGGCTCTCAATGTCCCCAGCAACCTTCTCCACCAATTTCCTGGGCACATTCTCCTTGACTTCAAACAGGCTTTTATTATCATCATAGATCTAAGATGGGAAACAAGAAAAAAAGACAGACAGTCAATATTAGAGCAGTATAGCAGCCTTACCATAGACTAGCTGATTCTCTGGTACAGAAGAATGTTAGCAACGTGGATTAGGTAACAACACCAGCTTTGGAAATGAGAGGAACAAGGAAGAAAAGCTTTGCAACCACAAAAGAGAAAAAACTTAACCTGCTGCCCACATCAGTGGCTTTATAGCTGCCTTCCTTCCTTTCTAACACTTGCAGGCTCTGAGCATCCCCTACCTCACTTAGAAGCTGAGCTGCTCCCTCACATCTGTTCTGCAAAACCAGCAGCACAGGCAGAGACACTACAAGCTTCCTCTAGTGCTTTCACTCTCTCAACACACCCCTAAAGTCCACTCGCTGCTCACATGCCCCTCCCCAAGGGCTTTGCAAGTGCAACTCCCCCCCTACCCCCACCCCGTGTGTTGCCCATAGGGTCCATTAGTGTGGAGCCTGGTGGGTAACAGTTGTGGGTACCAGGAATGGAAGCAAGAGGATCTCATGAAATCTGTCCTGCCAAGCCACATCACCTAACAGTAGAGGACAATGCCAGCCCCAATGGAAGTTCTAGTGGCATCAGCATTACCCCGACAAGAATGGCTCCATCCCACCATTAGACTTTGCAGCCACCAGCTCCTTGGTCACCTCCTCAGATAATTTTCTGACTTGTTAACTTGGCTTGTCTGCAAACTAAGGCACAACCAACACAGGGTAAGAGAGAAAACTTTTTGTGTCATCTGAGATTAGGAAAAAGGAACCCTCATGCCTTCTCTTAAGTGAAATACATGAATAAAGCCACAGAGCAAACAGGATTCTGCCTCTCTCTGAATCCTCAGGCTACTTGCAAGTACCTGCAATTCCAGACATGAAGACAACTCTCAAGGAGGGACCCAACTCCATGCTTCACTGTGATTTCCTTGCTAAGCATGTCTGCCACCTCTCTGAGCTTGCCCGATCCTCGTGAGCTGAATCATTGCTTCTCATGGGACAAAAACCTTCTTTGCTGGAGCTTCATTAGAGGGAACTGCTGGCTTGTTGTAGTTCTGACCACTATGGCAAAGGAAGAGATCAGGTGGTGCGGAAACCATTCCTCATGGAACATCTGTTTTTGCCCTGCCCTGGGTCTGGGGACAGCACCATCAGTAAACAACCAGCATCCATTGGACAAACATGGACCTCTGAACCACCTCAGGACTAAGGAAAGTCTTAGCTAGAGACACCCACCAGGCTGATACCACCACAACTGGTTCTTTTGGTGGAACCAAAAAAAATAAAGGTGTGGACAGGTGAGCATCCAGGGTCTCTCCAGCAGCACAGAGCTCAACAGGATGAGATCCTCCTGATATGTTTGGGAAACAATGTACTCCACACTTATTCACAAGCTGCAGCAGGAAACAACTGAATGAATTCAAGACTTCAAGCAGAGGATCCTCACCACCACAGCTTCCCCTTTCATGGTTAACCAAAGCGGTTTCTGAGGTTGAAGCCACAGAGACTAAGCATAAGTTTGCTCTTTTGCCTTTGCACAGTCCCTGTAGACCTACAGGGTCAATCTCCAGACTTCAACTTTGCTTTTTACAGCTATCCTGGGGGTTGCTACTCCTTCATTCTATGCCACTAGGAAATGCCCACCACACCTCTCCAAGTAGCCTTGTGTCCAATACACATCTTACTTTATCCTGGCTCTACTATAGGCAACTGGTTTTGGTCTTATTCCTACAAAAAGCTCCAAAAGCTTCAGGATGACAGGATGGTAACCCAGCCTGCCTCTACCAGTGAGGTAATACATGAGGCTCAGACCTGCTCTGTTCCAAAGTTTATGTGAGTTTTCCTGATTACTGACCTGCAAGAGCACAGCCTACAAGGCAAAAGCAGCAAGCCAAGCATCTGCAATCCTTGTCCCGCTCCTCAGTCCCTAAGAAGCATGTGAAGCATGGCCCCAGTACCCTGGCCAAGGCTCTGCCAGACCTGCCGGTGTTCAAGGAAGGATAACTCCAAACATCACAAAACAATGAGTTTGGAGCAGCAGCAATTAGGAAAGCAAAGAGGAGCAATCTTCAAGGAGAAAGCTCTGGAAAAGAGGGCACCCTGACATCAGTGGCGTCCTATTATGAAACAGCATGTTGGTTCCTATTGGTTATGGACTAAAACGGTGCCTGTCCACAAGGGAGGAAACCACAGAAAAAGAAATCTAGAGATGTTCCTCCAGCCCTCTCTGCAGCTGCAGAGCTCTGCAGTCTTCTTGGCTGAGCAGTTCATGGATGTTAATTAGGACAATCCAGCATGAATTAACAGTGACCATAGAGCACAGGGAGTTAACAGACAGGCAGGAGAATAAATGAATGAATGAATTAATGCTGGTGCTCCAGGCAATTAAGACTGTTTTGAGCTCTCCATTGCAGCATTTTCCTTTGGGTTGTTCAGACCTTGGCCAGATTTTACGTATCTAAGGTGACATTCCCCATATTGGGTTATTCATTGACCTGAATCGGAGGGTGAAGATAAACATTCCTCAGCAGTGGCAAAAGTCCTTATTTTTGAAAACCCACTTCAAATACTATGTCCAGTTCTGGTGTCCCCAGTGTAATGAGTCCAGAGGAGGCCACAAAGATGATCCTTTGCTATGAAGATAGGCTGAGGGAGCTGGGGTTGTTCAACCTGGAGAAGACTCTGAGGGGACCTTATAGCTGCCTTTCAATACCTGAAGGGAGTCCACAGGAAGGCTGGAGAAGGACTTTTCACAGGTGATAGTGATAGGACAAGGGCAAATTTTTTGAAACTGAAGGAGAGTAGGTTCAGACTAGATCTTGGGAAGAAGTTCTTCAGTACAAGGCTGAAGAGACTCTGGAGCCAATTGCTCAGAGACTCTGTGGATGTTCCCTTCTTGGATGTGTTCAAGGCCAGGTTGGACGAAGCCTCGAGCAACCCAATCTAGTTGAGAGGTGTCCTTGCCCATGGCAGGGAAGTTGATGATCTCTAGGTCCTTTCCAGCCTAAACCACTCTGTCATTTGATGATTTTATGATTTTTGTACCAATTAGAAAGCCCCTTCTCATTGAAATTCTCCTGTGAACCCATGGTCTGGGACTTGGGTTTGAAATTTGTAACAGCAGTGACCTCAGAGTCAAGGAACCACTGCTTCTGATTCCACAGAGGTACTCTCACACTGAGTTGTACTAGCACTTTGGGGTCAAAGGGGTGCATCTTGCTGGCTTTAGGTAAAGTGGGTTATACTTTGTCATCCCTTTGTGAACAAACCCCCCACCCTGCCTCACAGCCTGCAGGTCTCCCCTTACGAAGTGGTAACCAGGAGATTAAGATACAGCAGTAGGAAGACAAGTCCAGCAGTGGATGCTGAGAGGGGACTAGTAAGTGACAACAGTGGGGAGGAAATGGTACCACAGGCAAAGCGTTATAATTAAAAAAACTGTAATGGTGAGAGGTAGGGGGGAGAAAATCAACCATTTCAAGACAGCCTGCAACATGACATGCTTCATCCCAAATACTTCTAAGCATAGTGCAGTTGGAGGTAAGATGAGAATCTAAACCCACACAGAAGTGCTGTATAGCCTCACTGATAAGCAGAGCTGGGAACATGACCAGTTGTCAACATATGTTCACAGCAGTAACAGTACAACCAAAGAGCACCTAATGCACAACTGATGCTCATCTCTGCTCAATTCCCTCTGTAATAATACCTAGGAAGCTGACAGAGTTCAGAGAAAGCATCTGCTGGTCCCCAGTTCCCCATGAGCACACCCAGCACCATGAAACTGAGCAGCCTGAGAAGGAGCAGAAAAGGTGGCAGAAGCGCTCTAGTAAGAGCAGAAATTACTCCTTGATGAACTGCCACAAGAGGACCCAGCATCTCCCCATGGCTCAAAGTACCTGATGATGAAACAAACGTGCAGAAGCATAAACTCCTAGGGAGCTTCCCCTGCAGACCCATTACCAGTAGAAAGTGAAAATTGTCTCATTTTCCCCATCCTTGCTGTGCAGCACCAGGTCTAGTCTCCTGCCCAGGATGAGAGCAGGGACACTGATGGGAGAGCTGGGATGGTGAGGTACATGTGCAATCCAAAACAGACCCTTCCTCTTTTCCGCACTTCATTTCATATGCCCCAAAAAGCAGCCCTCTTCCAAACTTGAGTTATGAGAGGAGCAACACTGCTGTGCTCCCTTTCCACCCACTGATAAACACCACACACAACAACCCCAGCAGCTCCCGGACCCACTAACCAGGACACAGGTCATACCCACAACTCAAAGCCCTGGGGTTTGCTTTGGGCCAGGCAAAACACCAAGGACTACATGCAGCAATAGAGCTGCTGTTCTGCTCCCAGAGCAACCACCCCAGAGCACACCAAAGCCCAAACATCACCTCAGACTCCATGCTCTGCATGCTTGAG
The DNA here is from genome assembly GCA_013400115.1 of Rhinopomastus cyanomelas. Lineage (NCBI taxonomy): Eukaryota > Metazoa > Chordata > Aves > Bucerotiformes > Rhinopomastidae > Rhinopomastus > Rhinopomastus cyanomelas. Next base: position 227,524 of record VXBP01007155.1, on the reverse strand, counting down.
ATAACCCCTCATGCTGCAAAGGTGGGACTGTGATGTGTGGTGCCCTACAAAGGCCATTCACCAGGAAAATAAAAGGGTTTTCCCACTTGGCATTATTACACAGAGCTGGAAAGGTCTTTGTGCAGAGGATATTTCAAACTCCCTCAGCCAGATGCCTGCTTTATACAGTGACCCAGATACAGTTTCTGCAAAAGGAACCAGTCAGTACAACAAATACTGCAGCAGGATGCCTGCCCTTAAGGGCACTCCTACTTCAGATGGTTATCTACTACTTCTCCTAGAGCTCTGGGATCTGTTGGTCTCCCCAAGACAAGCAGCACCCTGGCCCATTTTGTGTCTCATCTTGCCTCTGGTGTTCTGCCATTTTCTGCATGGCTCAGGGGATCACTGAAGAGCAACAGGAGTAACCCTGGGGCAAACAGAGCAGACTCCTCTGATGAAGAGAGAGCCTAGGGAAGAATTGCCTAGTAATATGAACAACAGAGCACTGTGAGATGGTTCAAGCTCAGTACTGTGGCTGGGTAAAAAGGAGGAGGCAAAGGTGGGCAGAACCCCAGAGATGCTGCTGGAAGACTGAGACTGCTCTGGGCCACAGGCAGAGAGTGGAGACAGCATGATCTCGTACCTTGTCCTGGCTGCACCTACTGTTGTTAAATTTCATCATCTGGTGCTTAGAGTCCTTGCAATAATGGTCATCATCATGGTGTCTCTATTACAGTAGGAGGATGTCAGCCCCAGCGCAGTGTCAAGGATAATCAGGCAGGCAGTGAGAAGAGCGATACTGGCTGTGCTGACAGTCTGCCAGGACTGTCAGTGCCGCCTGTACCAGGCTGCATTGAGCACAGCACTGCAGGAACAAGGGGGGGTGAGCACTGGCACAGTGATGGCCTTCAGCTGGGAAGGTGCTAGATCCATGCTCTCCCTGGCGAGGGGTAAGGAAGGGGGAAGGCAGAGGGAAGCAGCCACACGTGAGCAGCAGTGCCATGGTCCAGCAAGGGCTCTGCAGGTCCACCCCACACCAAGTCCCAAAGCTAGTCCCACGGACACCACCAGCCCTGAAACTACAGCAATATGAGGACATCCCCAAGCCCAGGCTTGCATCCCTTGCCCCAGCCTCTGCCTTGTCCTCTGTGAGAGCTCATGGATGTGCTCAAGGGTGTGTGGGAGGTGAACAGCCTGGTATTTTCTAACCCCATCTCCCTCTCTCCTTGCACAGTGCCATTTCCCTGATATGGTCTTTCTCCCACCTACTGAATAAAACCCAAGGACACTCACAGTGGCTCCTCATGCTATCCTGTGGCAGCAGGAACAGTCGGTTCTAACTGAAGCAAAGAAACCACAGAATGAAGGTCTTCTTTCACTGAAGAGCCTGCTGAAGGACAGCAGTACCACAGAGGACAAGCGGCACAAGGCAGCCCACTGCACCAGGGCTGTGGTGGCAGCTCTCTGCTCTGTCTGGCACCAGCACCCACATCTCCCATCCTCTGCAGCTCAACCTTCTGCTTGCTTAACATAATGAGTCTCCCCAGGACCAGCAGCCCTGGAGCAGCCCTGGGACTGCTACACATAATTTAACAGCTAGACAGGGATAAAGGGTAGTATAGTTAGCCTGGATTAAAGAAACCTCTCCTGTCCTGGAAAGCTGCTTTTACTCTTTGGCAGCCCAAACCCTTGCAGAGGCAGCTCTGCGAGTGACATATCTGCCTGGGTGTCTGCAGAGACTGAATCTCTGCACCACACAACTTCAGCCTCAGCCTTCTCCTTTCAGATAAGAAGCTGTAAATCACCACAGAGTTGAAACCTCAAAGTCTGAGGCAAAGCAAAGGCTCTGCCTGGGCAGTGTGCACAGTCACAGTAGCCTGCCGGAGTAGCTGCAGCGGCCATGTCAGGGCATGAGCTCACCAGAGCCTGCTGAGGCAAAATTAGAGTGCGAGAACAGCCACAGCACCTTGGACAGACACCCACTGAATTCAGACATCACACGTTCTCTCGAAGAATACAATTGTACAGTAAAAGAGAAACAAAACAAAAAACCCCAACCTGATATCTGACTCTGGCTGTTCTCTTGGTTATGTGTGACATAAAAGCTTCAGTAAGGGAATTAGTGTTTTTAAAAGGTATCTCAATCGCTGTCAGGGCCCCCACTGTGTCTACTCCAGTGACCATAAAATAATATTATGCTGTAACAAAGTCAGAGGTAGCTCAGATCAGAAAGTGCACTGATCCAGCGATGCAAATCCTTTCATGTGAAGCTACTCCAGAAACACACACCACTTTGACAGAACTTGATTTCCCACTGGTTTACCTATAAGCAAGGATTAAGATCTATTTTGGGATGGAAAGGGTTTAATGTGCCCTCTCAGGCACACAGCTTCAGCCTCATGAGGCTTCAGTGAAGCACCGTGTTTGGGAGGAAAGGGACCAAAGGAAGGTTTGGGGATGGAGCAGGAAGCCCAAGGAGGGAAGGGAAAGTTTGTTCTGGGACTGATGACTTCAGAGAGCAGGTGAATGAGCAGAACAGGACAAGAAGATCAAGATGGTTTGGAGAAGATAAAGAAGGAAACTTCTTTGCATCTCAGATGCCCCCTGGGTTCTGTGTGCCTGCAGCTCACAGCTGCTGGATAGTTTCAGACTTCTTTTTCCCTTGCTTCTTAACAAGGCTGTTCTGTAACTGGAGTTACAGAAGATAACAGACCTCCTAAAATGAGGGTCTCACCAGACTCAGTTTCCTCAGCAGTGAGGAGTATAAGGAAGGAACCAGCACTGCCGTAAGAGAACTGAAAGCATCGCCCCCAGTCTCTCCTGATAGAGCTCACTGGCAGCAGCAGTGCCTGGGGCAGAGCCGCCGGTTCTGCCCATTCCCTGCCAGCATACTCCAAGCATGCAGGGCTCTGCATCAAGCCATGCAGGACTCTGATCTTCAGAGACATTAAATAAATAACCAGGCTTCCTTCCCAAAACAACTTAACCTTCTGTGCCAGAAAAGTTGCTGTTTCTTGTAGGAAAGGCTGTGGGAAAAGGCTGTGCTGTGCAGCCTTTATCACAAGAGCTCCTAGACTTATTTTGCAGGGTTTCCTTCTCATCATGCAAGGAAAAGAGTTACAATTACCTTGAACTCACTGCCTCTTATTCCTGTTGATGACTACCAGTGGCAGAATTGAGCTCTCAGCTGTGGCAATGCAAATTTGGGATAACTCCACCAACACAGAATTATTAGAGCTAGAGCATCTGAAATCTAGGCCAGAGTAAGTCAGCACTGTCTACACTTACCCCTACGGTTTCTGCAGAGTAATGATCTATTTTGAAGAAAGTGAACTTTTAGAAACAGCAACTTTGCAATCTCTTGATTTACCTTCTCATGTAGATTTTGGGGCTTTCTCTGATCTTTGGGGATCCATGTTTACAAGCTTTTCTCCCTAATCTCAAGCACTGGAAGCATTTCTATAAATGCACAGGCTCACTGCAAGCAAAGTTGGAAAAGACCTGCTTGTCCAACCCATCCCTCTGGCTCACACAGGATCCACCTAACCTGTGCAGTTCTCAAGCCCTGTGCTTGCCCACTGCTGGTGGCCAGCCCAGGCTTCCCTGGCTGATGTCCTCCAGTGTTTGCCTGGCCAGATGTCTAGAAAATCATTGCCTGTGTCTAAGATAAGTCCTCTCTGTTGTGGCACAGACTCATATAGCTTGTCCTTACTCCCACAGGACATAGACAATGCACCCGTAGACAGGTTTCTGCTATGCATTTCCAGACTCATCCTTTCTCCCACTCCCTTTGTTGGGGGTACAGAATGGTGCTGCTGTGCACCACAATGTAGCCAAAGATTTGTGCTACTTTAGTTTCTTCTTTTTAAGCTAACACACTCAGATGAATTTGTTCTTTCCCCACAAGTGGATATGTTTTGTATCAAAGCATCTTGGGTTCAAACTACCATTATGGCAAAAACTAAAAAGCACCATTGGTAGTTTATTCACCAGGGTGTTGTTCAAGCAGTCCCCAAAATACTCAGGTATCTGTCAGAGCCAGGCACTTCTGATCAGATACCCAAACCCAGAACTTTGAGAGCAAAGAAAATGCAGCTCAGGAGTAAGGTGTGGGTTAAAAAACAGAGCAAATGGCACCCAAGTGTTGAGCATTGTAAGGGACATGTATTTTGATGAAAGGCTAGAGACAAGAGTGCTCAGACAGGAGCTGCAAGAGCAGATTTAAGGTGCTGTGAGCTCACAGTTCCTGATATTTGATTTCTGACAAGAGCATGAAAACAAGTAGCTGCAGCCTGCCATGGAATATTGGGGTAAAGGTTAGCAGCTATGTGCAAGGGCAAAACTTGTCTTCAACAACATTCATCGGTGTCCCACCCTTTCCATCTCCTCCACCTTCCTCATCTTCACAACCTCCAAAAATATGTGGTTATGCCAATGAAAACCTGCAGTTGTCAGTCAGATGTGTCTGCTACACAGAGCTTGCTGCTGCAGCCCCCCAGTTCCACATGCACAGGGTTTGCTGGCACAGCCTTCCAGTGACAGGCAGGTGCAACCGTCACATCCCAGCCCCAACAGCCTGCTGATGAGCTCTTCAAATTAAAAGGAAAATACAGTGGGGACCTCTTAGTAGAAGAGTAAATTGCCCTCCACCCTGCACCAGCCGCCCTCTCAATCAGCTGCTCATTTAGATGTGGCGGTGACAACCAAGCAAGGCACAGGGCTGCTCATCATCACTGTGGGAAGGACCAAATGGTAGCAAGCAAAGGGTAAATATCCCATAGATCTACCCTACAGAGACCCCACAAGGTTTCCTCCAACAGCCCTGAATGGTGCAGCAGGGACTCATAGACTCTCCTGCTCCCTCCCTGGTATCAGCCAGAGCAGATCAACTCACCTCTTGGAAAGATGGTCCTCAAAATGAGAGAAGGACCAAGTCAAACACTCATCCTTTGCTAAATACAGCTGATCCATACAACTAGTGCAGGTGGTTAACTCACTAGGAGATGTTACAAGCTGGGCACAGAGAAAAATTTTTTTCACACAAAAGGTGGTCAGGCACTGGAATAGGCTTCCCAGGGAGGTGGTTAAGTTGCCATCCCTGGATGTGTTTAAAGATGGTTTGGTTTAAAGATGGTTGAGGGATATGGTTTAGGGGTGAACTTGCAAGGTAGGGTAGATGGTTGGACTCAATGATCCCAGGGGGCTTTTCCAGTCAGAGTGATTCTGTTAACCAAAGGAGCCTGGTTCTTCCTTAGGCAGAGACAGACATACAGGCTTCACAGAAACAGGGATCTATGGATTGTGAGTTTCTGCTCTCTGTGTGACCTAAGAGGAGAGACCAGGATGATTCCAATCCCAGCATCAGTCTTAAAGTGTCCGTGGACACAGCTAAGATGGCAAGAGGGCTGTCCAAAAGACAGGGTGGAAGGTCCCCATAACACCCACAGTGTGAGAGCCAGAGCTGGGACAAAGGGAGCCAGGCCCCAAGAACAGCCAGAAGCTCTCTCATGTAAATACATACACACATGCCTTGTCCTCTGCTTCTTCAGCTTTTCCCCAATACTTGAGGAGCCTAGTCCCTGGCTTGTCTCAGGCCCTTCCCCCTCTAGACCCACCTGTTTGCAGAAAGCAGCTCATCACAGCTCTTCTGGAACACTTTCTGTCACACAAAACTGTTTCAACTCCTGCACTGCCTGCCCCAGCCCTCGGCACGGATTGGGAGCAACTGTCTGACACTTTGGGCTGGGAGAGGGACCTTGGTCCATGTTCCCCCTACTGCCACATCAGTGACCCAGCTGCCTGATTGGTGCCAAATCACCTTCCCATATCTGCAACCTTGGAGTTTTGCAACACGTGGTGGAAGCCTTAGAAGAAAAGGCAGTGCAAGGAAAGGAAAGTATTAATATTCCACTAGAGCCTCTAGGGATTCATCAGCGCATTAACGCTACTACAAACAGAAAGAAAATTTGTATGGCTCAGGCCAGACCTCCAAAGCACTGGCAGATTTTTTCCTGTGCTTTCCATCACTGCTAGGAAGCAGGTTTATGCCCTGTCATTACACTTCCCGAGCAGTGACCCTGCCACTTGGACCTGAGAAAACATAATGAGGGGAGAGCAGGACCAGGGATGGTGGATTTGGATCCACTCAGTGTAAGAAAAGGTTGTGTTAAGCACCGTGAATGGCCAAGTATTAGTCTCCTGCTGCTACAGCATAAAGTTAATCAGGGACAGAAATTAATCCCTCCCGATAGCATGTTGCCAATTTCTGATTTCAACCCCATTCGCTTGTAGCTTATTGTCAGGGGAATGGGGAACCTGCAGAACAGACTAGCCTGCCATGTGCCTCTTGCTTCAGTGAAGGCTGGCACGCAGCAGCCAGGGGGTCAGGGACCTGCTCTGCATACACATGACTGCTCTGCATACACATGGGTCCACTCACATCCACAGAGACCCACCCACCACAGATAGATGCAGTGGCAAGTTCTGCACATGCTTGCGGCAAAATATATACCCAACCATCAGCTTTACTCTGAGCCAGTGGGAGGGTGGAGAACAAGAGGGAAGACATTTTCTCCCCAGAGGGACAGTGCCAGAAGAGCAAAGTGGCATTTAGAAATCAAAAGCAGTTCCCTTCCCCATTCTCCACTCTTTTGCCCAGAATGTTAATTAGCATCAGTTTAAACAGTAGCGGCAAAAACTGAAATCCAAGCAGCTTCCACCACTTTACAGGAAACCTGGTTGGGAATTCTGTCAGAGGACACATTTAGATTCAACCACTGAGACATGTGATAGTGATGCAGCAGGTGCTTTTTAATACCACCTAGTAACTTTCCTCCTAAAACTAGGAAGCAAGTTCTAAAAACGAAATGGTAATTTCCTGGGGCTGTAGGATATCTGCCACATGTTCCAAACGCCAGCGTTTTAATGTACAGCTTATTCTCCCAAGCCCAGCAAATCACAAATGCAGTCCCATGGCATGGCAGCAGTACCCTGCCCTTTCCTGCAGCCCTAACGCACATCCCTGTGCTTCGGTTTTGCTGATCAGCTAAGAGAAAAGTGGATTTGCAATTAGATTCATACAAACTGTTGCTGACTCGGGTTTGTGTCATAATTAAAACTCGGGTGATTATATAGACTGGATACATCTCTGGGTGTTTGGATGACCATTATTCATTGTAAAGCATCACCAAATTTTAGCTGCAGAAGTTGTAGCAGGAAATGTGCACCACCGTTTTCTTCTCTTAGGGCCGTTCCCTTTTCCTACTGTTCATAAGTCTCCTCATCCAACTTAGCAAAACCATTGTCATTGTCAGAAAAATCGTCTGCTGTGTCTGATTGACACTGTGTTTCCAGCACAGCCAGTACCACACAGAGCCAGAAGTAACCTCTACACCATCCCCTGAACATCGCAGGCAATGGGGCTGTTGGAACAAAACAACATCTCATGGACAAATATCGCTGATCTTACATATGTGGACAGCAGATCCCAGCACTGAACCCACACATAGCTTCACACTGAGCCTGGCACCCAGACTCTGCAGTGATGGGCTCATCCTGAGGAACTGCACAAATGGTTGGGGGAGAGTGCTATATTCTATCCCAAAGGGGTCTTGATACAACCCTGTACCAAAACAACTTGAAATCCACACCTCTGACACAGCATAGGAGCCTCCTCTGCCATGAGTTGTGGGAACATTCAGCCCCAGTACCTTAAGAACTGAAGAGCTGAAGGGAATTAAGTGTAAGAGGAACTGGCATGAGCAAAAAATAAAATAGGAAAAAAAAGAAAGAGCAGTCTCTCAGCTACAAAACCATTAGGAGAGCTAAAGCAAGCTGCAGCCGCTTGCTGAGTTCACAGGAGCATTGCTCCGCTTTGTCCTTCCAACAGACCCAGGCTGCAGACCACACACCTCCACAATTACCAGCCCCCACAATCCAACCTCCTACCTCAGGTGCTGGGCAAACCCCTGGTGAAAGTCTCCTGCTTCTGTAGGCCTCTGCCCTCCTTCCACTATGTTTTCCAGGTTCTCTCTGAGGCTCAGGAATTTCATAAGAGGGTAGTTTCACACAGGATTTATGCAATAGGACACAACCGATTCTCATTGCAACAAATTAAGTGATTTCAACAGAGATGTCCATTTTTAATGCCTTTTTTTATTCTTACTAATGAATTCAGCCAAGATAAGACCAAGCAGTTCCCAGATGAGGCTGATTGTCAGGCAGACAAGGATTTTATTGATAGCTATTCCCCCCCCCTTCTCTTTGTATGCTCAACTCATAAAAATCATGATAAGAAAAGAAAAGATACAAGCAACTAGAAATGCCTTTTCTCCTTGAAAAAGCATAGAGCAGTCTCTCCAGGAGATTCCTTTCCAACCTCTATTAGTTATTACTGCCTCTGCACAGCTTCCAGTTCCATGCATGTTTGAAGAAAAGGGGGAAAAAAACTGCCTGAGTTCACAAAACTCCTTTTTCTCAACCACAGGATGCCTCAGTGAACATATTTAATAAAATGACCCATAAAGTGATTAACAGTTTATTAAGTAAGGTAAGTCACAACCTCAGCAGAGCAAAGCAACACTATTTCTAGCCATGCTGGGGAGTTGTCTGTGGACATAGGGTAGCTCCTTTTTTTTTTCCTTGTCCCTCTTTCTGTCCTACTCCTCCCACCTTTGCACAAGCCCATGAAAGGTGTCCAAACATGCCACAGACTTTGCTTTCTGAACTGCAGAAAACAGAAAACACCTGCTGCTCTAGCTCCACTTCACAGTATCACAGTATACCAGGTTGGAAGAGACCTCAAGGACCACCTAGTTGCTCCAAACCCCCTTGCCATGCTGCCTTGAAATGTCAAGCATTGTGGCTCCTGTTGTCTGTTCACTGGGTTTCAAATGCTTGTTCAGATCTCTCTGCACCCTGCTACTCAAGGTCCCTCTTCCTGCCTTTTTGCCTTGCTCATAGTGCAGAAGGAGATCACAGAAACACAGAATATTAGAGATTGGAAGGGACCATGAAAGATCATCTAGTCCAATTCCCTTGCCAGAGCAGGATCACCTAGACCAGGCCCACCACTACTCACCCCCTTTCCACACAGCTCAGGACTCACAGAGAAATGAGAGCACAGATTCTACTGGGAAGACTACCCTGGTTATGCAGGACCTCAAAGCTGCATCTCCGGTTGTAGATCCCCACCTGAGCCAAGAACCTGATTTTCAGAGCCTTCACGGCTGTCTAATCAGGCTCATTGTGTTTTCTGGAGGGCCAGAGGGGAGGGAACAACAATCAATCACCTCTGAAGCGCTTCTGAAGAAGTTCTGCAGGAAGGTAGGAAAAGAACAGGACAAGGAACAGCAGAAGCCACGGCTGGAACACTGGGCTGATCTGCTCAGGAATTCAGCACTGTCCTCATGGCTGGGCTGGACAGATGCTGAGGTTGAACTCAGGAGTCTTGCACAGCAGATGGTCAAGGAGCTGCAATTCGCAGGTAATCTAATAATCAAGCACTCATATCGGTAAGGATACAAGCCACAGGGTTACTGGGGTTGGCACACTTCCCCTTGTCTACAGAAGTCATTGGACAGCAGAAGGCAAGGACAGTAACCAGGTAGCAGGAGTTTCCCTCAGAGAAAATCACTGCAGGGCACAACCAGTCAGGGATAAACCCTACCAAACTCTGAGTATGTTTCACCAGTTTTGACCCCTCTGAATAACAGGGTTGACTTCTTCACCAGATACAGGAGACCTGCTGTTCCAGCAAGGGAGGAGGAGACAGAACAAAAAAAATTCCCCAGGACAAAGTCCTCCAACAAAAAAAAAAACAAAAGTCTGCCTGGGGAAGTGGTGAAATGCCAGAGCTCACTGTGCAGCCCCCAACAACAAAAACCCCCATTTGGATTTATTTGTTCTTATTAACTGTCACCAAGTGATGTAATGCACAGAGTGTAATTATGCTTAAGTGCTTTCCATGTTAAATGTCATTTCAGTTATCACTTTTCAAATGCAATTTTTATTGAGTGCACAATAATAATTTAGCAAGTAAACAGGCAACTTACAAGAAAAGAGTGGAGGTGCAGGGGGAAGTGGGAAAGGCTCAAATGTGACAATGAAACGCATAGGGGTACACAGAGCTCTCACTTCTGAAAGCTTGGGAAGAATTAGAAAAAAGCCCTAAATTACAAGGTTGCAAGATGCAATAAATTACAGCCTCAATAGACAGCAGATAATGGAAATGAGAAAGGATTGGGGAAAGGGGGAGGAATCTACATAAATTTGTCACCACTGACCCCAGACATCTGCACAGCTGGCAAAGAGCACTGGAAATATTTGGGTTGCTCAGTCTCCTTGCAAGGAGCAGTTGTGAGAGGCCAGCAGAGGATTAGCTTCAGGAAGCTTCACAATGGCAGCACAAACAGGAGCTTTCCCCCAGAAATGCAGTTTTCCCTGCGGCAAACATCCAGTGGGAAAAGCAGGGCAGCCTCAGGTTTTGCAGAAGTCCATCGGTCCATCACACCAATGGAAATGCTGGCACCAGGGAAGGTCTGAAGACACTTAATCCAGCCATTAAACTGGGGATTTTGGAGATTAGTTAGAGCAAATCCAGAGGGCTGGAGCACTTCCACTATGGGGACAGACCAAGAGAACTAGGAAAGAGCCTGAAAAAGAGAAGGCTCTGGGGGAAACTTGTAGCAGCTTTCAGTACCTGAAGGGGCTACAGGAAAGTTGGAGAGGGACTTTTTCCAAGGGATTCTAGTGATAGAATAAGGGGGATGGTTTCAAGCTAAAAGAGGGGAAATTTATATTAGATCTTGGGAAGAAATTCCTCCCTGTGAGAGTGCTGAGGCACAGAAAAGGTTACCCAGAGAGGCAGGGGCTGCTCCATCCCTTGAAGTGTCCAGGGCCAGGTTGGATGGTGCTCTGGACAGTCTGGTCTGGTGAGAGGTGTCTTTGCCCATGGCAAAAGGTTGGAACTAGATGACCTCTGAGGTCCCTTCCAACTTAAATTGTTCTATGACTCTATGATATGGCCCTTATTCCTCCCATTTCCCTCTGCAGAAAATGTCCAGGGGCCTTGGAGTCATCAAGGTGAACACAAGGCAGCAAATGTGTCTTAACAGCAAAAAAGCCAGTGGTACCCAGATCTCAGGAAGAGCCAGCAAGTCCAAGACAGTGATTCCCCCACTCCACTCAGCACTGGTGAGGCTAGACAGGAGCGCTGGGTCCAGTTCTGCTATCCCTGGTGCAAGGGAGAAATGGGATTACTGGAGCGAGTCCAGAAAAAGACCCTGAGGACGGATAAGGGATTGAAGCATCTCACATACAAGGAAAGGCTGAGAGAACTGTAACTGCTCAGCCTGGAGAAGGTTCAGGGGGATCTTAGAAGAGTCTCTAAATATCTTAAGGGAGGATGAGAGCAGACAGTGTCAGGCTCTTCTCAGTGGTGCCCAGTGCCAAGACAAGAAGGAATGGATACAACCTGAAACACAAGAGGCTCCATCACAAGGTAATGAAACACTTGAGTTTTCAGGTTCTTTTCTCCTACTGTGTAGATGACCCAGGACTAGAACAAGCTGCCCAAACAGGTTGTGGGATCTTCCTTCTTGGAAAGATTCAAAATGTGCCAAGATGCGAGTGACCCACCGTGGGTAACCCTGTGAGTGCTGGACGAGATGGATTTCCTGTTAGCAGCCTCAGCTATTCTGCTATCTGTGATTCAACCTCAGAATTATTTAGTTTGGAAAAGCCCTTCAAGACCACTTAAACTAATCATTAATTCAAAGCCACCATTAAACTATGTCCCCAAGCTCTAGATCTACACAACTTCTAAACATGTCTAGGGATGACAATTCAACCCCTTCCCTGAGCAGTCTGTTCCAAGGCCTGATGACCCTATCCAGGAAGAAGCTTTTCCTAATGTCCACCCTAAACTTGAGGCCATTGCTTGTTACTTGTAAGAAGAAACCAGTCCCCACCTTTCACCTCCTTTCCAAATCCACAAAACCAACCCCAGCTTTAGTGCAAAGGGGTGAAACTTCAAGTGCCAGGAAGGCTACATAGAGGAGCTGAAACCAAAGCCGGCAGCAAAGACAGAGCAGCTTGTGCAGAGAGAGCGAAAGGCAGCAGTCAGCCCCCTGCCATGAGAAAACACAGTTGCTGAGAAATGCTCTTCAGTGGCAACAACGTTCTGGCAGCACCAAAGCCACTGGGAGGGAGACAAGAAGCCACTTTGCAGGAGCAGAGGCAAGCTGGTGCCAGGTGCTGCAGGCAGAGCTCCCCAGCCATTTCACAGCTGGCTGGGCCCTGGGAATCAACACCCTTGGGGCCTCAGGATTTTCTAAACAAAGCCACCCAGAGAAAGGAAAAACCTGCTAGAGTAAAACTAACAAACAAAACAAAGGCAGCCAAGTTCTGAGAGGAGAGATGAGCAGGATCTTAATCTCTGGAAAATTAAATGAGAAGCAAATGGAACAGGCACAGATTTTGGCTGATGGAGAGCATCTTTCTTTCAGGAGGCGTGTGCCAGGTTTACTTGATTAAAACTCTTGAGGAAGGAGAGATGTGGAGAAGGGAATGTTTCCATTACTGAAGTAGGAGTGAGGAGGAGGAAGTGGCTGTAGTTGCTGTAGGATCATTTTTAGTACCATGGGTAGCAAACGGTTCCAGTGGATGGGAATAAATTATTTTACACAGAATCACAAAACATTAGGAATTGGAAGGGACCTCAAAAGATCATCTAGTCCAATCCCCCAACACAGCAGGATCACCTAGACCAAGTCACATAGGAACATATCCAGATGGGTTTTAAACGTCTCCAGAGAAGGAGACTCCACAATTCCCCTGGGCAGCCTGTTCCAGTGCTCCGTCACTCTCACCGTGAAGAAGTTCCTTCTCAGGTTGATGTGGAATCTCCTATGTTCCAACTTACACCCATTGCCCCTTGTCCTATCACTAGATGACATTGAGAAGAGTCTGGCTCCATCCTCCTGACATCCACCCTTCACATATTTATAGACATTAATGAGGTCACCCCTCAGTCTCCTCCAAGCTAAAGATACCCAGCTCCCTCACCCTTTCCTCATAAGGGAGTTGTTCCACTTCCTTCATCGTCCTTGCTGCTCTGTGCTGGAGTCTCTCCAGCAGCAATGTGTCCTCCTTGAACTGAGGGGCCCAGAACTGGACACAATACTCCAGATGTGGTCTTACTAGGGCAGAGTAGAGGGGGAGAAGAACCTCTCTTGATCTGCTAACCACCCCTCTTCTGATCCACCCCAGGATGCTGTTGGCCCTCTTGGCCACAAGAGCACATTGCTGGCTCATAGTCATCCTGCTGTCCACCAGGACCCCCAGGTTCCTTTCCCCTACACTGCTCTCCAACAGGTCAGTCCCCAACCTATAGTGATATTTTTGGGTTGTTCTTGCCCAGATGCAAGAGTCTACACTTACCCTTGTTGTTATTATTTGATTCCTTGGAGACAAAACTTCTTTTGCAGGACTGGGTGTATGTTTCCTGGGGTCCATCTGAGCTCTGGATCGCACTGCAACCTCTGAAATAGTCTGGTAGCTGCTTTTACTGCCTCCAGACCTCAATGAAGAGATTCAGCCTCAGTGTTTTGAGAGGTTGACTGGAAGCCTGTGGTGTTACTGCTGCAAGCCTTGGATATTCCTCAGCCCGCTAAGGGCTAGGACAGGTTGGACATTGCCACTGGCACCTCAAGGACCTTCTTGAAATGAGCTTGGCAGGGCTCAGCTTAACTCCCAATCTGTCCACTTTTTTCTCTCTGTCTAATCCAAGTCCCACCCTCTGAACACCACCAGAAGGAATGCCTGGGCAGCATCAGGAACATCAGCCAAAGGAAGAAACCAGGTCTCAATCCATATGGCAGACAGGCAGAGGAGCACAGGTGGGCACACACACACATGGCAGAGCAGCAGCGAATGCTGCAGCTCCAGTGCTTTGCCAGATCTGGTGAATCTGGCAGTAAGTCTGCAAGCCAGGGCTGAAACTTCCATGGTCCCCTCCTCTCCCCATGGCTCCCCAAGGGGCGTCCCATACTGATGTGCTACTAATCACAGCATAGCACGAGCAGAGACCAGCAGGCACTGGGCTCCAGAGCTTTTTTCCCAGCAGGAGCTCAGTGATGGCACTTGCTCTGAATTAAAAAAAGGGCACATCTCCGTTTCAAATGAACTGGGGGAAAAAGGCTTCATAAGGTTTAAAAGAAAAATTTAGCAGAAGGTTAAGGGAATGCAGAGTCCAAAGGAAGAATCCCAGGGGCTGAGCCATCCTCCACCCTCTCCTCCTAGTCTCCATGACTATCTGCCCACAGGTCCCCAGTCCAGACCCACCCAGGGGCTCTCTGCCACCTGCATTCCTCCTCCTGCCATACCAAGGGCACTCTGCTCCTCTTTCCCAGCTGTCATTCAGCCCCATTTCCAAAGGAGACCAGCTAAAAAGGACAGAGCTTTGAGAGCTCCCTGAGCTCATCAGCTTCATGATGCCAAGTGGAACAGAGTCACTGAACTTTACTAGAGATGCCCAGAGGTGCTGCCACCCCTGGCAGTTCATGCCAGCCTCTCCAGCAAACAGCCCCTCTGTTGATGCTGGTGGCCACCACACCAGGATGCTCCTCTGCTCACTGTCCCCCACACACAAGGAAGGGGCAGGAGTCAACCCACCCATCAGTGACCACCTTGAGGTCAGCAGGAACCAAAATGCAAGCCTAGATCCTTCCAATAGGATCACTGTCCAAACATTCAGTGGTCCCTTGCAGCCCTCACATCTCCATGCTATTCTTGCCTTCACCCTCACATGCTAAGTAACATAAAATCTTCTGCCATTCTCCTCACAGCAGTCAGTTTCAGCATTGCTGAAAATGCACTGGTTTCTCCCACACCTAATGGGTCAGAATCAAGCCAAGCCTGATTTTATGCTCCTTTTTTCCTCCCCTGCTCACTGCCTTTACAGCATGAAGACCCTGCTCTGCATGTGGCCAAAATCCTGCTACCCTGATGGAAAATCTTCTCTGTAACTCCTTGGCCTCCAGTCTCTATGGACAACAGTTATAAAAGCAATTCCCCATCTTATTTTGTGGTTCTGCCAGCAATATGGCAGTGAGGGAGGCTGGTCTTTGTAGCAACTGTTAATGCTTTGACTCAAGCTAACCTTCTTGACTTTGCTGCCAGCATTCTCTTGCCCTTACCTAGTGCAGTCTGGCACCTACAAGGAGAGAACTCCAAGGGTTTGCCACCTGGCATAGGATTTAACAAGGTTTCCACATGTTGAGAAATGTCAAATAAGGACTTGGCCACAGGAAGCTGGAAAACCCATCACATGGCCAGTAACCCTAATAACGTGGTCCCTCTGACCACACTTCATTCCTACAGTGTTGTACCAGCTGGAAATGGTGTCCTTTCAGTCTTCTTGGTCACCCCTGCTAAATTCCTCTTCCTTCTATTTCCTTTCCTGCCCTTGTCCAGCAGTCCCTAAAATATCAAATAGACAGAATCATTGTACCAGCTTTTGATTGTGGAACACAGTAAGTAATGCCCCTAAATCAATCAAAATGGAGGGCAGAGAGAGGAAAGCAGAGGAGCTGCAGTCAGACTAAATAAGGGGTGAACTCTTCCTACCAGTCCCTTGTAGGACAGGCTGCCTCCAGCAGTGGCTGTCGCATCTTAGGACTATGGAAACAGGGGGCACAGATCAGGACTGCTGAATGTTCTCATGAAAGGAAGCAGAAATCAATACCATGCCATTCAAGCCCTTGAGATAATCCCATCTAATCATACAGACCTAGCAAAAACAAAGTATTACGGACCATAAAACATTGGAGGCTTATTCCCCTCAAATATACTGAGCTGACACCACCACTGCAACAGCCCCTTTGGCTCTTCCTTCCTCCTCTGACATTCTTCCACTTGAACGCTTGGCTGCTGACAGCTCCTAATGACTTGAACTCCAATGCAGTCCCTGACTGCCCAACCAGGGTCACATTAACGAAGCAGTTAGCTCATCCATTCTGACCCCAAAACATCCCCAGCAGAGTAGAGTCTATGCCCAGCACACCAGACACATGGGGTCTTTGGGCTGATGGGCTCTAACCCCAAAGAACACACCAATATTTTGGCAGCCCAAGGGAAATCCTAGCTCTGCTTCAGCTCACAGCAGGGAGGCTGAAGTTTCAGTCTCAGCTTTTAGGCTCCTAACAGTGACCTGCAGCCTGTCCCCACACCTTCTCCCACCAAACCTTCTTCTCAAAAAGCTATTAAGAGTCACCACAGGCACATGACCATAACAGGGCAGTCTCCTCACACATTCCAGGTTACGGTGAGGACAAAGCACAAAGAGTCTTGGCAACACAATGGTCTTTAGCTGGACCCCTCACAGAACAACATTTGGTGCTTTGCCTCTGATTGCTTTTGCAATTATTAACTTAAAACTGCACTCAAGTAACTCCCAGCAGCCCTGCCTGCTTGGCAGTGCACATTTAAAGGTGACCAGTGACAGGTACATGTCATGGCCAATTGATATTCTGACATGGGAGATGGCCTAATGTCTCCCTATCTGCTGCCGCCCAACACAGGTGAGATCACCAACCAGTATCTGCACCACAAAGGCTGCAAATAACAGGACGCAGTTGAGTTCCTGGACATTTCTGCAAAGAAGTTTACCAATGAAAGTCAGATGTCCTAAAGCTGAAGGAAATACTGACGGTCCTTCTACCCATGAATGGGGAATTTTTCAGTGGAGCTCATGTGACAAGGGAGCTGCCTGAAAGCAAGTTTCTCCATATTTTGTGTAAGGGGAGACCAGGATGCCCAGGAGTCAGCAATGTGCCTTTGTGGCCAAGAAGGCAAATACCATCCCGGGATGGATCAGAGTGGGGGTGGTTAGCAGATCAAGAGAGGTTCTCCCCACCCTCTACTCTGCCCTGGTGAGACCACATCTGGAATATTGCGCCCAGTTCTGGGCCCCTCAGTTCAAGAAGGACACTGACCTGCTTGAGATAGTCCAGCACAGAGCCTCAAAGATGATGAAGGGAGTGGAACACCTAACTGATGAGAAAAGGCTGAGGGAGCTGGGTCTCTTTAGCTTGGAAAAAAAGAAGACTGATGGTTGACCTTATTAATGTTTATAAATATTTGAAAGGTGGATGTCAGGAGGATGGAGACAGGCTCTTCTCGATGTCATCTAGTGATAGGACAAGGGGCAATGGGTGTAAGCTGGAACATAGGAGATTCCACATCAATATGAGAAGGAACTTCTTCACGGCGAGGGTGACAGAGCACTGGCATGGGCTGACCAGGGAGGTTATAGAGTCTCCTTCTCTGGAGACATTTAAAACCTGCCTGGATATGTTCCTGTGTGACTAGGTCTAGGTGATCCTGGTGTGGCAAGGGGATTGGTCTAGATCTTTTGAGGTCCCTTCCAATTCCTAATGTTCTGTGATTCAGACTACTGTAGGACACTACCCTGCCTGCAACAGCCCTCCCGAAGGGTTTAGTCTCATTCCCCAGCTTCACCAGTTTTGGTTTCGAAATTCCTAAGAGCCTCCTGATGTGCCCAATCTTTCCCTTAAGGAAAGCACACTATGCTAAGGAGAAATCCATCTGCATTCTAAAAAAGCAGAATAAAGCTGTAAGAGTGATTTGGGACCTTTTCCCTCTTCCTTGTCCTCCTCCTGTGTGGTAATGGGGCCGACCACCACTGCCCCAGCACCCTGGTGGGGCTGCAGCAGAGCCCTTTCTCCCTCTCTTCCATCAGCTCAAACAGGGCAAGGAGAATGGGAATAGCAAAGCCAAGGGGAAAAACAAACCAACAAAGCAGTGTATAATCTGCATATTTCACCATTTGGCAGAGAGGATTTTTTAATCATTTAATAGTTTTAATCCTTTATCAGATGCTCATCTAAGAGGATTTTGCTGCACATACAAGATTTGGTACGAAATCATTTGCAGTAAATATACTCATTTAGCAAGTTTATTTCCTGCCCGGGCACTGAGTGGGACCAGTTGGCTGGTACTCGATGAAGTACCTTGCTGGAACTTATCTGTGACATGAAACATGGCAGCCCTCTTCCCCACACATTTGAGCAGACAGACAGTCCAGGTGATGTTACTTTGGTTTAGGGGAGGAGAGATAACTCAGGAACACAGCTGAAGTATGGCTGTCCCACCACTGTCCTTCTGCTTGGCCTCTTAGGGGATAAAAGCTGTCCCCTCTCCCATGATGGAGCACCCAGTGCGTGGAAGTGACATGGGGCAATGCGTGTAAGCTGGAACATAGGAGGTTCCACATAAATGTGAAAATAAACTTCTTTGCAGTGAGAGTGACAGAGCACTGGAACAGGCTGCTCAGGAAGGTTATGGAGTCTTCTTCTCTGGAGATGTTTAAAACCCACCTGGACATATTCCTGTGTGACTTAATCTAGGTGATCCTGCTCTGGCAGGAGGCTTGGACTGGATGATCTTTCAAGGTCCCTCCCAATCTCTAAGATTCTGTTAGAATCATAGAATAATGATTCTATGAAGGATGGAGGATCCTATCTCCAGGATCAAGTCCAACCGTCAACTCACACCATCATGCTCACTAAGCCATTTACACACACGGAAAAAGAAATTCTTTGGTCACTGCACCCTGCCCATGCCAGAGGGTCTCTGTGACCATGACATACGTGCTCCAGCAGGCTGTACCTAGCAGAAAGGCATCAAATCAGCAGACTCCAAGGGCACGAGCTATCATAAATGAAACCATCTGTGGCTCCCAGAAGAGATGCGGCCACCTGCCATGTTTCCTCTGCAGAAAGAGCAAGAGTGACAGAGGTGAAACTTGCCAAACAGTGTCACCTTGTTTAAAGCAACAGCAGGTTACACAGCAAGAATCAACTATCTAGGGTGTAAATCTGACAGGAGTGGTTTTAGAGGCTGGATGAGACACAGGACTTCAGCAGAGAACATCACCTTACTTGCTACCTGCCACCAGCAGTACACTTCAGAGACTGTAAACCTGCTCTCCCAAACGTGACTAACTATAACATCCTCTCTTGTCCACAAAACCTGTCCAGTGATGCTGGTGTTTCTTGTTTCCAGTTCAAGTGATTTTGAGGGAGGAAATGGGAATGAACACTACAGCAATTTTACTCTCTTTATTTAGAGGTGGCCAACAGATACAACCTCTCTGAGAAGAGCTACATGCTCTGAGCACATGCAGGACAGCTGGTGAGTCATAGCAAAGGTTTTCCAACTTGAACACAGTTCAGAGGACAGGACAGCAATTCTTCAGATGGGTTAAAGCTACAGCAAGACCCTGCTGCAAGGCTGATAGTTTCTCACATTGCTTGTACAATTCAGCTTCCTTGTGTTTGCTTTTGGCCAAATACTCAGAAATATCCTGTAGAATCCAAAGCAGCATCCATGATTAAACAATGGTATGTTCCACCACCAGTCTCTCTCCTCTCATCCACAATTTCCAACCTTCCTCTAGAGAACAGCTGCTGTCAGAGAAGGCATAAGACCCCCTGCTCTGCTGCCTCTCTTTAAGGCCAGTACAGAGGGCTCCTTTCAAAGGAAGGAACACAAAGTGTTTCCCTAAGGCTTTATGCCCACTTAGGGTAAAATCTGAGAGCCAGGATTTCGAGATCCCAGACCAGGGGAAATGAGAACCAAGAGCAAGACCAGTATGATGGTTTTTTCTGGGTTGTAATATCTTACCACTTCAACATCTCAGACACATGGAGGGTAAGAGCTGAGAACCAAGGGAATTGTCCTCAGCCTCTGGAGCCGCTGACAGTCCAAGTCATGCTGATGCAAAGCTTTTGGATGGAAGGTTTAATCAAAAGACAGAAGTGACCATGGATTTACACCAGGAGCTTCCACCCAGCAAGTTCGCTGCTTTTCTCTAGGTCACCACTGCTGCAATCTCAGCTCTTTAGACAACTTTCAGAGCAGGTTTTTAGCTGGCCAGTAGGTAACTCCTGCAGTAATCAGTGTGAGGCAGGGAGCAAAACTCTCCAGGCAAGCCGAGCTGCAGCCAGGCACTAATTCTTCTACTGGAGTAGAAATAAGTTACAAAAATACCATGCCCAGCTCAAGCCATGGTTAATTCAAACAGGCCCACCAGGTTTTGACAGCTCAGTTGGAACGCTCCGGTGCTTGAAATGCAAAAGGCAACATAGTCCATTACCCTGCGTCTGCAGAGAATTATATCTTGTTTTTTGTAGTTTATTCAACAAATCCAATAGACTGATCCTATCCTATTCCCTCTGCCTTTAAGACAATCCAAGAATCTATTTACTTTCCTCTTTCCACATGGACGGCAGCAATGATAGGTGCTTAGGGAGAGCAAGTGCCCACTAATATTTATTTATGGCCCAGCAGTGACTGCCTGTGTGCACAGACATAGGCACTCCTTGCCCCACAGCCTTACAGATCCTAATGCTTCCTTTATTTTTTGGATAACAAGAGCCTAAGGAAAGATTTCCTGGGGTAAACAGCCTTCTGCACCTCACCAGACTACCTTGTGTCAGCTCCTTCCACAGCCCAGGCACCAACCTAGACCAAAGCAGCTTTGGAAATTCATAGAATGGTTTAGGTTGGAAGTGACTTCCGAGACCATCTAGTTTCCAACCCCTCTGTCATGGGCAGAGACGCCTCCACCAGTTGCTCTGTACTTCTACTACGCATTCAAGCAGTCTAAGGGCGAAACCACCCTTAGAAACCAGGATGTCTTTAACCCACGGCCAGATACAGATCAAAAGGAAGATGTTCTTCAGTACAAGGGTGGAGAGACTCTGGAGTAGATTGTCTGGAGTGGCTGTGGCTGCCTCCTACCTGGACATGTTCAAGGTTAGGCTGGATGAGACCTTGAGCAACCAAGTCTAGTTGAAAGGTGTCCCTTCCAATGGCATGGGGGTTGGAGTATACTATCTCTGAGGCTCCTTACAACCTATGATTCAAAATTTAGCCAACAGCAGTTGCTTGGTAAGACAGACCAAGCCCCAGCTCAGGATGCAGCCCTGTTCGTATTCCTGCAGATCCAGAAGGCTGATTCAATAATCTACACTTTAGAGCTTCACCTCTCTGCACAGACAGATCTGATGCATTCAGGTAGCACCATGTATGGGCCACCTCCAGGGAATTTATTTTCCCCCCATTTGCCAAGATAAACAGCACACCAAGCATGAAGGAGGGAGGAGACAGGGATGATTTAAGTGATTTCACTTTGCAATTTTCCGTGTTCTTTTTAAGTCGCTTATCCATTTCAGTGCTCAATATTCAGCTCTTTCCCTAATTAGAAAATCGCTAATCTGCTCTGAAAAATGTAAAAGTGAGTCTTGCTTACGTGCATTGCTTGGAATATGCAAGTGTGTCGGGTTTTGTGTTGCTTTCAAGCTCTTTTGAGAAAGCTGCTGCTGTCTGCAGCTGGCATCACTTGCTCCCATTGATCCATCCCTCCCCCAGTCCGCGTCCAACCCCTGTGTGCAGAGCTCTATTCCCAGCACACGCGTGAAATCTTTGGCACCCCTTTAACTTACATACTCACCCATTTCTCTGCCTGGGAGACACCTATAGAGCATAACAAGACAGCCCTACCTCAACACAACCCAACCACCAGCAGCACAAGAACCCCAGTGAAGGACAAGGAGGAAGCTCCAGAAGCTCCAGTCAGACCAGGACCTATTGCTATGGATTCAATAGCAAGAGTGAATTAGCTTGATGTTACACCAACACCATGTCTGGTGCCAGGAAGCAGTGAAAAGAAGAAAAGGAAACCTTATCACTATCTACAACTACCTGAAAGGAAATTGCAGAGGAATGGGTGTCCCCTATATGGCTGCTCCACATAAGGGACAAGCAAGGAACCATGGGATGATGACAGAGCAGCCCTTAATAGCCTGGCATAGCCATGTGTGAGCAGGGCTGGGAGGTGATAAGTCCCATGTACAGCCTCAGGCAAAGTGACAAGTCAGGGCCAAGGTCCATCCACCAAGCTCAGCCAAGAAAGTGAGAAACCCAGAGCTGCAGAGGCTATCTGCAACGCAGGTGCAAAGTCCATCCAAGAGATGAGGTTAGAACCCAATCTACCTGCAACATCACTCCNACACCCTCATAAAAGGCTATAAGGTTGGTCAAGCATGACTTTCCCTTTGTGAAGCCATGCTGACTGTCCCTAATGACCCTCCTGTCCCTGATGTGCCCGGAAACAGCCTCCAGTACAAACTGTTCCATCACCTTTCCTGGGATGGAGGTGAGGCTGACCGGTCTATAGTTACCTGGGTCTTCCTTCTTTCCCTTTTTAAAGATTGGGGCAACATTTGCTATTTTCCAGTCCCTAGGCACCTCTCCCGTTTCCCAGGACCTAGCAAAGATGACGGAGAGCGGCCTAGCAATGACCTCCGCCATCTCCCTTAGCACACGCGGGTGCATCCCATCTGGGCCCATGGATTTGTGCACATCCAGTTTGTTCAACTTATCCCTAACCCAATCCTCATCAACCAAGGCAGGCTCAAGAATCTGCAACATGGGCCTGGGGTGCACCCAGAGAGCCAGCAGCAGGTACCACTGTGTGGACAGGCTCAGAAAAGAGCTCAAATGAAGCCCTGGAATCTGGGGCAGTGACTGTAGGCCCTGGACAGAGCTAGATAAGGCAGCTGAGGCCCATCCCATTGGGGCCTTCGCAGCTGGTCATTATCTATTACTCCCTCCACTCTGTGCACTGCTGCTGGAGATTCCAGCCTGGTGAAGCTGTATAATTGGTTCTAGTGTAGGACGGACGGCAGGTGGGATGAAGCAGCTCCTAGCTCAGCACTGCTCTGTGCATCAGGAATTCAATGCCTGCTCCAAAGTATAAATCTGACTGTCCTGAAGATCAGCATCTGGTGTCTAGCCTGGGTGATTCATCATTACCTTTTTGTGCAAGTAATCCCATTAAGCAGTCACCAGCATAAGCCCAGAGGTTGAGAGGCTGGTCATTAACAGCTCACCCCATCAGGCAGCTCAGAGATCAGGATTCTCTGCAACAAGTAAGCCCACCTGCAGAATGTGACTGCTCCCCAGGTCCTCCTGGGCAGAACTGGTTGCTGTCCCACCAGAGCCTAGAGAATCATGTAATTGTTTAGGTTGAAGAAGAGCTTCCAGACCATTGAGTCCAACCACTAAGCCAACTGTCCCAAGGCCACTGCTCAACCCTGTCCCTAAGCTCCAGATTAACATGACTGAAACACATCCAGGGATGGTGATTCAAACCCCTCCGTGTTCTAAGACCTGGTGACCCTTTCCATGAAGACAATTTTCCTAATGTTCAACCTTAACTTCCCCTGACGTAACTTGAGACCATTTCCTCTTGTCCTACCCCTTGTAACTTGTGAGAAGAGACCAATCCCCACCTCTCAACAACCTTTCAGTAAGTTGTAGATACTGATAAGGTCTCCCCTCAGCATCCTTTTCTCCAGACTAACTAGTCCCAGCTCCCTCAGCTTCTCTTCACAAGGTCTGTTCTCCCCTTTAGGGACTTCTATTCATTATTTTAGGGCACTTACTCACTAGCTCACCAAGACAAGCTTTTCACCACCAGCTACTTGGCTAGGAAGGAGAGAATGATTTAAACAGCAGTTCCACAGTCGCCCATCCTGCCTTTGTTCCCGAAAGATCCATGGCAACATTTTGGGGAAAAGAGTGTGGAGGTTATTCGAAGGCCAACACACACCTTGCAACTACACAGACAGCATTCCACAAGTCCTCTCCAGCCTGGATAGCTCACAGGAGAGGAAGGAATGCAGCTGCTATCACAAACCTTCCCAGCCATCCCGTCCCACTTCATTAGAGTTTGTCACTTGCTCAGGGAAATCACTTGTCACAAAAATTTTCTTTCCCACTTAATGACTTTCAACTCAATCTGAGGATTGGCTCAGCACTCTACAGCTGAAGTGCCTTTGGAGCAGAGCATGCACCAAGCGTGGTTATGAGCTGAGGGCTGGCTGAATGATGAGGGCACTTTCTGCCTGGGATACAGAGTCATTATCAGCTCGGAGTAATTAAAGGGCTGACTCAGCAAAACCAACCCACCCACCCACCTGACTGAGTGTAAGCCCACACTTACTGTTCAATAAGGATGATGCACTGGGGATGATGAAACCCTGAGCTAAACAAGATCTACATCAGGAATAGGGCGGGGGGCATAACAAGTGATGTGGAGAGCAAGGGAGAGGAAGAAGCTTCTCTTGGCCAGGCTGAAAGCATTTATACATCACACCCAGATCACATGCTTTGTTGTATAAATGCTTTGCATTAGGATGTTAGGATCAGCCCTAACATCCTTAGCAATAAGGGGGCCTACTGTCACCAACTGACATTCTGACCTTTGGCTGAAGCACAGGTCCAGCCTATGCTGCCGCCATGTTCTCAGACTGGTACAAGACAGCACCGGTGGGCATGACAGGCCAATACTCCTAGTCATTGCAACTGTAGAGATAATGCAAATAACTGCCCTCAAGGAAAGGCACAAATCAAAAATCCCAACAAAACACACTGTGCAACGAGGGAAGCAGGAGAAGAGAGGCTCAGACAAGTCAAATGCCTTCCCTAAAGTAATCAAAGACATTTCAGAGCCAAAAGCAGAAGCTGTAGCAGCCAGCACCACCCCACCCTGCCTTTCCAACATCTTGTGCAATAAACAAAGTCTCTCCACCATAGATCTGCTCTGATATTATTTCTGCTCACTGGAAATGCGAAAAAGGTTTAGCAACAACTGCCTTGGTTGATCTAGAATGGACTTAAAATTCTACACGTGAAAGCCGTTAAATACAAGGGTAAGGTAAGCAAATGCCAAGTCCCACGTTCTTGGTGACATCAATAGGCTCCACATTATGATGGAGAAGACACAAAATCATTGCTAGGACCGAAGCAAAGCCACAATTTATTTATCTACATTGTGCTGTTCTTAAGTAGGAAAACACAATGTGTTAGGTAAAGTTAAACATACAACTTGTTACTTGAGCAGTCCGACGATGGCAATCACACCTCTTCTAAGACCAGAATGGATTGGCTTGAGAATCTGCTGACTGAGGCCCTTTCTTCCATGCAGCTGGGACAACCACCTCATCCCACCCTTGCAGGTCCTCAGCAGGACGAGCAGAGCATGGAGTTGCTCCTGAAACCCATGTTGGGTGCTCCTAGGTAGCAGCAGGCTGAGATAACCTCCTGCTCAATTTGGCTCAGCAGCCAGCAGGATGAGTGTGTTGTCAGGAGACAGAAGCTTGAATTAGCATATTAGCAGAACTGCCAAGAATTGAAAGCCCATTGCAACCAGCTAAACACTTGAGATTTGCTCCAGTGGCTGCTGGAGTAAAACCTACAGAAACCACAGATAACATGCATCTCGGCAGCACAGACCATGCCAATAACCACCAGTCATGCCCCCCACCAGCAATGACCCAAAAGCATCAGTCCAGGTCCTGAAAGCAGCTGCATCCTACACACAAGCTAAAAAAGGTGCTGAGTTAACAGGGAGAGATCCCAAATCCCACCCACCAGTGCCATCACCCCCCTTCCCTTAAAACCCTGTAACAGGGTGTTTTCAGCTTCTCTCCACACAAGGTCTTTAAGTCACTAGTAACCTCACTACATTACAGAAGCAACCAGTTCCCTTCTAATTGGTTTGTAAGACAGCAGGTCTTCCTTTTTAATGGCTGATTAATGGCCACAGTGCCCAGTGCAGAGCTGTGGTTCTCTTGTCTCTGCAGAGATTTAGCAGGGAAGCTGGAGGCTGCCAAGTAAAGGAAGGGAATGACACCACAAGCACCAAGCTGACTTGTGATCCAGCCAGCAGCCTCTCTCTGTAACCTTCCCACCACCTCCAGGCTGCAAATGTTAGAGGAAATACTTCCATTTTTAAGGCAAAACTCATCAGAGAGATAGGGCTCATTTCAGTTTTAATTTTTCATTTAACCTCAGGATAAACCCAGGCGGGGAGCTTGATGTTGGAATTAATCAAAACAACTGTTTTAACACAATTCAGCTCCCTTCACAGAACTTGCACCTCCCCACCCAACACCAAGAGAGGGACCAAACTGGACAAGACTGGGAAGATCAAACAGAAACAGAAGCGGGAGGCAGCACAGGGCTGAGTTAGCGCAGGCAGGGCTTTCTGTCATTGTTATTTTGCCATTTGGTGGCTGCAATTCTTCTATAGGGTGGCTTCAGCTCACAGCCAGTGTAATCCTGATTTTGTAAGGGTTTGGGTTTTTCCACACAACTCCCCCTACCTTCCTTTTTTCACATTGCCAGCAATTGATTTCATTTAACATTTTCATTCCTCTGCCCACTGTAAATAACCACTTGGCAGTTGAATTTCTCAAGCAGAACAGGCAGTGGCTGCTTAGGCTCTTCCTGGCAGCTGGGGGGAATCTGGCAGCACTAAAGCAAGAAGCTGTTTCAAGTAGCTTTGAAATGTGCAGGATATTACATGGCTAATGCTTGGAGTGGAAGAAGTCACAATACAGAAAGGCTGAGGACTTATTTTTGAGATGTATCATGAATGTGGGGGCTGAGATACTAAATCCATGGGTTACAGAGGAGTATTTCACTTCCAGGTTCAGGGTCATGCATGGCCATGGACACAGCAGCAAAGGTACTAGGCTGCCACGGCTGGTTGCTACAGGAATCTGGCAGCACATCATGGCAATGAAGCCAGAACACAAAGTCCAACCCAGAGAGAAGACAACCCAACCTGCCACATCCATGTGCTCTGCCACACGCATCATCAGGCTGAGATGCTGCCTTGATGCTTGTTACATTTGTTCTGCCTTACTCCCCAAGGCCCAGTACCAAGCATGTTGGTACTGGAATCCCATAAACTCAGCTGGACAATATACCTGTGACCTGCAGAATCTGCCCTGCCATACCAGTATCCTGTCCCCTCCAACTGGCTAGGCAAAGCATCCTCACCCTACTTGGAGATCTCAAGGCCTGAGATGCAAAGAACTCAACATTACCAGTCAGTTTACCAGATGCAGATTTCTGTCCTGGCTCAGAATCCCAGAATCTCTAACTCTGATGGGAGTTAGAGAAACTTAGGGCCAGAGCAAACTTTGCTGTAAGACTGCCTTTGCATTGCAGTAATTGAGGAGTCACAGAATCCATGACAACTGGCGTCAGATGAACTCCCTGGGTTTATCTTGGTCATGCTAGTGCCGTATCCACATTAAGTCCTTTAGACTTCAAAGGGTTTACATGGGCTTTGGGCAGGAGGAGGAGAGAGGAGCTGCTGTCCCACAGTCACCAAGCTGAACCCAAACACAGGAGGTCCCAGCATGAGGTTTTGCCACCCTCAAAGAGAAGGTGTCCGAGCTCTCTACAGCTACAGCAAGGGGTGAAGCAAGGGAATGGGTCTTTACCCCCCGTTTGGTCACGTGCATAGCTAAGTGAGCACAAAACACTCAGAACAGTTAATTTGTAATGGTTGCTTTGGAGCTTTTATTGCGGGAAAGTCAGTACATTCTAAGCAAAGCATTAATGATACCAACAAGCAGAGCTATGTGGCCTAATCCCACCCCACTTTTCTGATGCTGCAAAAAAGCTACAGTAAGATATTAGCAGTGACAGGATCCTGGCAGGCACTGCCCCCCTCCCTCCGTCCTTGCATCTCAACCCCAAAATGCTTCTCAGCAAGAGCTGCTGGCTCCACCTCAGTTTCCCCAACCCATGCTGGGAACTCCAGTGAATGTCTGAAAATGCCCCTGCTGAACCTATTGAGGCAGGGCGGAGCGCAGATGACAAAATCAGAGCTGGCAGCTTTGCAGAGCAAAGCTCAAGCATAGCTACACCTTTCCCTTCCTCTTTCCAATCCACCACAAGTGGGAGGGCTGGGTAAGGAGGTACACCAGGCCAAGGAGGGCAAGAAGGGAAGACAATGGACAGGGACGGGCAAGAGCTGTGTTGTTCACGCGGGGATGTTGCTGTGGTCCTTTCTCCCACAGAGCTCTCGCAGAAGGCACAGGCACACAACAGCTGCAAGCAGAGGGGCACATGGCTAATCCATAGCTACACAGTAGGGTAAACCACTTGCTCCCCTACAAAGACACCCTGGGGTGCAGCAGGTGCTCAGCCACTGTCCTGGCCAGGCACTGGATGTGAGCTCAGCCTTTGGCAGGGCATCAGGGCTGGAGTCCCCTTCTCTCTGTGGCCGTCCACCCCCCACTTGCAGGTTAAGTATGAAAATGGCAATCTCCATCCCACATTGATTCAGAGCCCACAGTGCTACATGGGAAGACAGGCAGGGCTAATCCCCATCTCACAACTTGTCGTGCTAAGTACATTAGGGGCCGTTTTCCTATTCTTTGTTATTATATCTATTTTAATGACTTGGCTTCACTCCTTTTCTTCCCCTGGCAGACAGACAGCAGTGTGGAGCAAGCCTGGATAATTCTCATCCCATTTTATTTCATTTCTCCATGGCATTTCTGTTTGCTTTGGGGAGGAGGGGGTTGTTGGAGCATGTGTATTGCTTTGCAATTACAAATTAGCTTTTTAAATGAAGTGTGCTGTGAGAGGCCTGATACGCTGTGTGCTGCTCAGCCTCTGATGGGAAACAAAAGTGGGAAAACACTTCCACCCCATGAGCAACTGCCTTGATGGGAAACAAAAGTGATGAAAAACTTTCACCCCATGAACAACTGCTTTGACGTTGCTCGCAGAATTAGGTCTGAGCAGCCAGGTCTGCGCAATCCAGGTGGCCATCCATGGCCAGGGATGGTGGGCACAGGCACGATTTCTCTCGTGATTTTAATTCCCACAACTAGCCAGGGGAGGGGCTTTTGCAGAGCAAATTGAAGCACTGGACAGCACCACCCAGGTCAAAGCACAGCTCACTTCCGCATAGGCTTCACAGAGGCTCCAAGTGAATGAGAGGAAGAAAGGAAAGGGCTTTCTCAGAACCTCCAAATAATGATTCTCACTGCCAGCAGTGCTCTCTGTGCACAGAACCTTTACAGAACCAGAGCACAAAGGCTGGATTCCCATTTGTCTTCCAGGAAAACCTTCAACGGCTGCAGCAGCAAAGCCACATTCCACACACATCTCCCAAGGGTTTTGGGTACCATGGGGCTGCTTTGGATTTGAAACCTCTGAGGCAGCTGCTGATGGGAAACACCTCCAAGCACAGTTGAGAGGCAGCTTGATGTGTTTCCAGTCTGCCCACTGATTGAGGGAACTAGTAATTATATGTGAAGACTGGAACCACCCCTTTCCTATATCTGCTGTTAGGTAGCCAAGTGAGCACCTTACTGTTGACAAACCCTCAGCTGAGGATGTGCAGTGCCCATGTCCTAGCCCTTCTTCTTTTATCACCTGCAGCTGCTGCAGAAGCCAGTCAAATGAGTGGAAACAGTATGAGCTTTCAGCAAACACCATCAGATATTCAGCACAAAAGGAAAAGTTGACAAATGATCAAATGCGGCATCATCTACAGTCTGTTGCTCACAGACAACTGGCAAGCAGAGCACAAATACTGACATTGCCCGCTCTGAATTAAAAGGCGGCCCAAGAGCAGCCATTCGGCTCAACAGCTGTAATGAGAAAAAAACAACCCAAAAAACCCTACAAAACTCCTTTGTTCTTTACTCCCAGAGCTCAGAACCAGGGAACTTGCTCATATCCCCATTGTGAACCTTTTGCTGCCACTGTGGAGTTTCCTCCGCTGATTTATACACACGTATGGGCATTTGGAGTTTATTTTTGTTTAGGACATTGGGTTAGAAACAACTGGAAGCACCTTCTCTGTTGTCCCTTCCTTTTCACTTTCCTTCACTGGTCTCTGCCCAACCATTTGGGAACATATTCTGTAGCAGTAATCTGCCGGCTGTGGCCTCGCACTGCTGAGGTGCTCTCCTCCACCCCTCACCTGTGAAGGACTTTGCTCAGACAAGCAGGGACTGGTATTTTACGCAGGACCCTCATCTCCTGCCCAGCAGAGCTGGGTGCATTTTTAAGGCATCTTAGAGCCACTAAATCATGAACCTCTAAAGACCTAGACACCTTGACTTGTGTTCAAGAAAATAAACCTCATGATTCATAAAATGCTGGCAGGGTTCTTCCCTCTGTCCTTCATCAAGACTTTTTGTTTGCCATGTGTCCCCCATGCAGACTGTAACAGCAGCAGCAGCACGCAAATTTGTTGTAGGAAGAATAAAAAGCTACGTCAAGATTCACAGCATATTAAAATTAACAGCCGCTGCAGTCAAACCTTGTATCACTCTTCAATCTCATTACAGGATTGTAACATAAAACAGGATCCACTTCTCAGTATTTCACAGAAATATGCACAAGGAAATACAGGAAAGACAAATGCATGTCAGTGTTTGTTTGAGCAAAGAGTAAGGACAGGAGAGGAGGCAGTAGCCAGGTGAGTGCCAGCCATGCACTGCTCTTGTGGCAGAAAGGGCTGGACCCCTCTCACTGTCTCTGCATGAGAGTACAGCCAGGTCACAAGGGCAATGTGCAGGGAGATGAGCTCAGGGCTTCCTACTTCAAATGCAGGGAACAAAATATTGAAAAATAAAGGCAAAATAAGTGAAGACATTCTAAGCCTGGAGCAAACCAATCAGGCCACACGCTCTCTTCTTCGCCAAATAGTCACGCAAGTGTTGCCCTAGTTTGTCCTGGTCATCTGTGGTTAATTGAGCTTCTGAGGGTTTCTTGACCTCATTTCATGAGACACAACACACAGCTCTGCCCTTCCTGGGCACATCAGTGCCATGAGCCCCTAGCACTCCCTCTGCATGGAGAATCCCTGACAACCCCAGTTTGCCATGCAAGTCTCACCAGCCAAAAATACTACTACTTATTTTCATCAAACACACTAGGAGGCAGAGCCATGGAGACTGCAAGGCACCCTGGAGAAGAGCCACAGATATGGGGTAGCCCCTGTCAGAGCCCCTGTGCCTAAAAGCAGTTCCCTCTGTGCTCTCCTTCCCACCCAAGCACTATTTTGGCCTCAGCAAGCTGCAGTCACCACCTTTTAGAAAGGAAAGGTGGGCTGTGTCTATAAGCACACCCAGCTGCCTCATCCCATCCATCCACGCCAATTGAGTTTGCAAGACATTCAACAGCCTAATGTTTCTTGGAGAAAAAGTGGTGCTGTCAAGAACTGCAACGAGGGAAATTGCTCTTTTAGAAAACCAGGCAGCACATGTAACCTGGGAGCCCACAACGCCAAGCTGGGGATAAAAGGAAGAAACTGGTGAGCTCTGAGAAAAAGCTTGCACCCCCATTTTGCCACTGGAAATCCCTTACAGCAGGAAACCTGGTAGCAAGAGCAACCTGGGACTGGAACAGCAACCACGGAGGTTGTGGCTGCTCCATCTCTGGAAGTGTTCAAGGCCAGGTTGGGTGGGGCTCTGGGCAGCCTGGTCTGAGCTGTCTCTGCCCAAGGCAGGGATTTGGCATTGGGTTTGGCATTAGATTATCTCTGAGGTCCCTTCCAATCTAAATCATTCTGCAGTTCTGGGACTCAACTCTTAAGAGGATTGAAACTGGGAGCACAGATACAGGAAGAGGCACGGGGTACATAGCTCAATCTATTCCCAAAAAACCTTTTGTGAAGCCAGTTACAACCATGCACAGAGGGTGGAGACTTTATCCAGGTAGAACCAGCTCCCTGTATAACTCCTACATTGCACCAAACCTTTGTGGGTAGCCGGACCAGAGGAACAGCCAGACATAGGTTATTTCTCACTGCCATTTCCCAAAAAAAATCACTGTCCCTTTTAATCTTTAGCAGCCATTTCTCCTCCCTGCAGCCTTGAGAAACATACGGAGCTCAAAACCTCAAGCGCAGCCTCCGGCATCATCAAGTGCTCGGCGCGCAGCTAGGGCACAGCCGGCAGCAGCATTCATCAGCCTGGGAGACACGGCGTCATCGTGCTGGGTAGCTGGATGTGGTTGACTTGGATTTGCTCTCTCCCAGGAAATGATTGTGATTGTCAGAGGAGATTGGTATATGATTATTAATAACAACACCACAAGAAAAAATAGAAGGCAATCAGCTGAGCGGGGACGGGAGAGGAAGCAGGGAGGGGTTGCAGCATTACTGATGGATTCTGCTCAAGGCCTGGCAGGCTGTGGGTACCTTGCTACGTGTGTTTGGCTTGAACACGACTTCATTTTGCTTTTCCAATGAACAAATTCTCCAGATACCATGTGGAGTATGTTAATAAACTACAGCAGCAGCAGTGAGGAATAAAGAAGGGGAGCAAAAGGAGAGGGGAGCTTGAATAGGTTATTTGCAGAGTGAAAACAGGTAGAAGGTGCTCAGGAGCAGCATTCTTACACCAAAACGGGGTGTGAGAGGGCACGCAAAAGGGTCAAAAGGAGCTCAAAGCTACATTTGAAAGCACCACCTATTACTCTCATAAAAAAACCCCACACGTGCAGGCTCATTAGGTCTCTAAAAACCAGAAAAGCTATGTTCTTTAGAGAGGTTTCTAGAGCATGAGACAATGCACAGCTCATGGTTATGAGGCCAAAGACAGGAGACAGAGGAGCTTTGGCTTATCTGCTTGCTCAGGCACCCAGACCCTGGGCAGCTCTGCAGCATCCGGGTTGCAGCCACTCACTCAAAGCAACTCACCATCTGCTTATCTCCTGAAGGCACTGTTGGTTGCTGTTCCTGTGAGGCTATCACAGGAGCACACCACCCTGTAGGACATTAATCTCTGCACATTCCCTCAGCCCCAAAACCATGCCAAAGCAACATACAGAGGTTCCAGATCAAATCACTTGCCCAAGATCAGATGGGGATTACAGCATGAGACATCAGTGCATAGCATGCGCCATGTCACAGGTCAATACCTTCACCCCAAGGCCATCTCCAGTGTAAATGAAACACTCTCCACTCCTCTCACAGCAAATGGAAAGCTGCAGAGGAAGAAGAGGAGGAGGAAGGCAGCTGGCTTTTTGCCACCATGCAGCCTCTGCAGAGAGGGCAGCAGGCTGCCAGGCAGGGAGGGCACAGGTCTGCAGACTGTAACTGTGCAAACACTAATGCTGCAAAAGCTAATTTTACAGAGTTCCACTCTGCGGACTTGTCTTTGTCCCAGGATTCCTCAGCCTGGGAGATTAGCGGTTTAGGGATGGAGAAAAAGAAGTTATTTTAAAATTCAGCATAAACTCCCTCGGACTCAGTGAGCAAGTCACTTTGGGAGGGTGGGGAGGGGTGCAGGAGGAAGGGCTCAAATAAACTAGAAATAATTGAAAGCCCAGAAAGAAGAAAGAGCCTATCTGCCACACTAGAAAGCTCAATATTCGCTTTCATTTCTGTTCGCATCTTCATGCCTCTTTGCAAATTACTTTCCAGCCTTTCCAAGTTGTCCCTGATTTCCAAACACTATTCCTCTCTCTGGCTGTGTTTAACTACCCGCCAACATCCAGCCAAGCTGGGTATTTGCTACCATGCCACAGGCTCTCACATAGTTTTTCTCAGGCCATCACTAGGATAGGTCCAGCTTGCAGGAAGCAAGTCATCTTCTACAGGTTTCTCCTATTCTCACCACCAACCCCATCAGGACCCACTTGGACCTCACAGACATCCTCACATTCCCACCTCCAGTGTACTTATCTTTGCAACCCACTGGAAATGAAGGGCAGAAGCTGCATGAGCAGGATCATAAATTAAACCCCACAGCTCCCCAAACGAAGCAACATGAGATCCCCACAGATGAGCCCTCTGGGCACAATAGCAAAACCTCAGGGCTAGAGCACTCTTGGGAGCCTGAATCCTCCTCGCTAACTAGTAACATGAGCACTGACAGCAGCTCCCACCTATCCAGCCTATGTGAGCCTGCACACACACACACACATTTGTAGTAGAGGAAAGACAACAGAGGAATGGCTTCGGCAGGAGTTCATTACACTTGTTTATCTTCATTTTGCCTGTAACAGATGAACAGCATAATGGCTTTGGCTTTCCTGGATGCCACAAACCCAGAAACATCCTAATGAAAAATAAATGTATTTACAGGCAGGCAGCAAACCAGCCCAAGACAAGTCAAAGTAATGTGCCTGTGCTGGGAATGAGTGCTTTTATTTCATCGCTCCTCCACGGCCTTCCAGCAGATCGTGCAGTGGAGAGAGATAAATATTTTAAATAGCAACACTTCAGAGCACACGGTTGTGCAAGACAGGGAATAATTAGAAAATAAATTACATTTTTTTAGCACATAATTCCAAATATTGAATGAATGAGATTAACTTGACAAACTCCTGTTTCAATATCGAGGGTCCTATCCAAGGAGACACAGGGAACGTGGCCTTCGCAGAGAAGCCAAAATACAAATAAATGCAGCTTAAAGAAAGTGTTTAAGACCTGCCTGGCAACCTCCATAAATCTATAAGATAGAAGGTTCCTTCTGGCCTCCCACCAACAGTGTGGTCTAAAAATAGGTTAATCTTGCTGAGAGTAAAGGAGCCATCACCCACAAACCACACTGATCACATGCATGTCCCTCCTGCCACCCACAACCACACAGTCCAGAGGGCACAACCATGCATGGAAGCTACTGGTGCCATCACTGAAGGAGGAGAGTTGTTGCGGTAGCTTGGAACAGTCTCTCCTTGCTTTGTTTTTTGGAAGACCGTTTGCGTAGATGCAAATGTGTTTTCCGCCAATGCTGATTAATTATACAAATGTACGGCTGTACAGGTTGTGATGAATATGCACATGGGCACTTCATCGTTGTGCTGACAGAGCATACTTCTTATTTGGGGGAGACAGTGGGATTTTCACTCGTTTCAGTAGAGAGTATTATATAATCTGTATATTCTCCCTTCTCCTGTCCCCTTACTGTTCTTCTGATTTCTGATTTAACTTGCTGGGTGATTTTACACCTGGCTTACACAGAAATATGGAAACAGTAATGTATAAATGTCTCACAGCCATGGCTAGGATGCTAGTTAAAAGGTGATCATAAAGATGATGGAGCACCTTTGCTATGAAGACAGGCTGAGGGAGCTGCAGTTTTTCAGCATACAGAAGAGAAGACACTAGGGAGACCTTACAGCTGCCTTCCAATACCTGAAGGGAAGGCACAGGAAGGCTGGAAAGGGACTTTTCCCAAGGGGATTTGGCAACAGGACAAGGGGAAATGGTTTTAAACCAAAGGAGAGTAGGTTCAGACTACATTTTAGGAAGAAGTTCTTTAGTACAAGACTGGAGAGAGCCTAGAATCAATTGACTAGAGATGTTGTGGATATCTCCTCCCTGGACGTGTTCAAGGCCAGGCTGGATGAGGCCCTGAGCAACCAAGTCTAGTCAGAACGTGTCCCTGCCTATGGCAGAGGGTTGGAACAGGTGATGTCTCAGATCTCTTCCAGTCTAAACCATTCTATGATTCTAAAGAAAGCTCACTTCAATTCAGAAAAGCCAGAGTCTGTACAGGACTATGTCTTCTTGACATCACATGGGTTTTACAAACACAGACCTACTCATGTCCACTCACACATCCCAGACATCACTGGTTAATTGAAACTAATTGTTTAAGGACCAGCTAAAAAAAAGCCATAAAGCCAGGGATGATTTTGCTCACCAGAAAGTTTCAGTTTCAAGAAATACATGCTAAGATAGAGCTAAGTGGGAGGAGTACTTACCAATATAAGTATAAAAAACCCCTGTAAATCCTAAGGAGCTGTCATTATTCCCTGAAAAGCATTATAAAAAAGCAGAGCAGTAATTTTGGATGAAATACTTAAAAGCAACTGTGCAAGAACACGCACGATAAAATCAGGAAACCTGATGTTTTATCACTAGACTGGAAAGTGAGGCTGCTAATGGCTGCAAAGCTGCAACTTGAAAAGTACATTGAAAGCATCCCAAAGTTAAATTGTGTTGTAGTTACATAACACGAAACTTCTGGTTTAATAGGTTTTGAAATATGTTCCATTACTTAAATCTTAATTATGATTGTTATGATTTTGCTAAATGCTATTGAAAGAAGTGAGAGTAGGAGCTTTCAGTATGAATTAAACATAGTTAATTTCAAAAAATGAATGAACAAAAAAAATAAACTCACGATTCAGGGGAAGTTTAGGTGGGATGTTAGGAAAATGTCTCACTGGAATGGGTCATCAGGCCTTGGAACAGGCTGCCCTAGATGTGTTTCAAAGTCATGCTGATCTGGAACTGAGGGGCATGGTATAGCTGTGGGTATGAGACAGTTGGTTTAGTGCTTGGACTCCATGGTCTGGAAGATCTTTCTAAACCTAAACCAAATCTATGATTCTATAACTCAATGAATCCTGACATGAATAGGCAAAGACTACTAGTTTGTGAGAGGTCAGAATTATGATTTCTTTTGTTTCTAACCTATGTGACCACAGCCTAACAGAACTACAACAGAACTACAACAGGTATTGTGAGATTCTACGATTCTTAATTGTGCAAATTCTGGGTTTAGAAATGTTGGCTGGAACTGCGCTGGCACTGCTGTGTACCCTACAACATCATTCACTTAATGCAATTTTCCCTGAAGAAAATCCTTTGTTTTCAAAATTATTTTTTTTTTAAAGTAACCAGGTGGCCTAAGGAGGAATTTGCAACGGAGTATTTGTTGGCACTTTGAAGTTAAGCATCAATCTCAAACCACTTAAAAAAAAAGCTTCTAAAAAGGCAAAGCTACTAAGACATAAAAGCTGGGGGAAGTAACAGCAGCATAAAAGCTGAATTTCCAGCTGTTTTGTACCACTACAGCAGCTGAAGTGAACTCATGAATCTGGCCTCTAATTCGTAATTGATTTTATGACTTCACGGCAAGCACAGGAACACAGGTCTCTGTGTAGGAAGAGACTAGGGAGCGATTAGTCCTCCAGGCTTGACACCTTGGTGTTTTCAGAGCTCCCCAGACAGCCTTCCAGCCATCAGTTCCCACTGCTGTGGCATGCAGCTCTGTGTTACCTATGGAAGATGTCCCATGTGAAGTTACTCCCCACTCTGTAGGTGCTGCACTGACTCAACTGTTATAGCCAAATAATTACAGACAACAGTCTTGAATAATTTAACCAAAGTATAGCCTGGTTGCCTCAAATACAGCCTGTACCAAGTTCTCAGTTACAGCTATGGAGAATTTGTCATTGTTATCTTGTTGTCATCATTTGGAACATTAAAAAAACAAAACTGAGATTAATTCCTAAAAGCACTTGATAATTACTAATATTTTTTTTACAGATCTCCTTAGACTTTCAGAAGTAGTCCAGCTACTGCAAACCCAGATGCTGTGCTATAATTTTATATTAAAAAGACTATGAATATAGATTTCCCACAGTTTTAGTCCACAAAATCACCACCTCTAGCAGTTGACTAATGCTTGGTGCTGAAGGTGAAGGCAGTGCTGCACAGCTGGGAACTACAGTGCCAGTAGAAATCACAAAGGTTTCTAGTATTTATTATAATCTAGCAACAGCATCCAGTCCTTGGTGCTCGATGCAGGGCACACCAGTAAGACACAGCAAAAGAGATGTCTTACAGATGTCTGCAACCATCATAGGTTTGTGTGGGCTGGCTCTTTGTTCAGGACAAAGGGAAAGCCTGGGAAAAGCTGGTCTGTCTCCTTTCACTGTAAACAATTGAGGTATAAATATAGAAGACTTAAAAAGGTGTCTTGAGTTTGCTGCATTGCAATTGCTGTAACAATTGGATTATGATCCTTATCTATCCTCATTGACAAAATAATTGAGTTTGGTGAACTGGAGCCCTTCCCTTCCAACAGGGTGACAGTTGGGTGAAGCAGTCTTAGGTCTCCCAGGAAAGCAGCAGAGATCTGTCTCTGGCTGACACTGATCACCAGGGTCCTCCCTGTGACAGAATGGACAATCCCATTGATCCACCACTTGCCAAGAACACTGGCTGCAAAAATCACAGCCACAAGCTGCTCTTCCAAAGAGTTAGCAGAACACATGCACGAATGATCCCCCCGAACACCACAGACATGACACAGACCCATCCTGCATGGTGTTGAGCTGGAGCAAACAAAAGGTCAGAGATGAACAGAGTCCCCCATCTCTGAGCTAAGTGAATGCTGTGAAATCCCTCTGACTAAGCCAAAAGCTACATGGACCTTCTAGACAAGTGGCCAGAAAAGCAAGAGAGCTTAGATGACAAAGAACATAAGTTATCTGCCATCACAACCATTGGGTTGCACGTATAAGGGCTGAGGTGTTATAAGGGTAAAGAAGAAGTCTGGAGTGGCAGAGGTAGGGGAAGATTTAAACAAGAGTGCTAATGTTACTTCCAGAGAAGACTTGTTCTGACATGGTTTAGGGTGCCTCAGTATTTGACCAAAACATCTTTAGGTAAATCCAAAGAATAGAAAAAATAAGTAGGAAAAAGCAATTACATATGTGATCAAGTGATAATAGTCAAAACAAAATCCCACAGTCTCCTCCATAAGGTGTTATTCTATTATGGTATCATCTACGCAGCTACAGAAAGAGAAGTAGGAGTAACAAGATTCCTAAAACACCTCCAGACATCTCAAAGTATGAAGATGCCACTTGATAACAGCTAGTGTCAGGGCAGGAGAAATGAATAGCAAACAGGAAGGATTTGCCGGGGAAATATGCCTACGCCAGGACTGCACGCAACAAACTGAAGACTATAGCTGTCGCAGTTGAATTCCTAAGTATCTGCCAGACAACAGACAGACCTGAACAGGAGCCGCCACTGAGAATCAGAGGGTTCTGAAGCCGCCACCATCGTACCATTCCTTTCCCTTCTGCTCCCAACACTGCAAATACCATGAGCAGGAACTGCAACTGTAATTTGAAGTACCCTCATCTCACAAGAGCAATGCTCAGAGAAAGACATCTGAGGGAGAAGGCAATTCAAAACCAGCTATAAAGGGTAAGAGAGAAA
This sequence comes from Rhinopomastus cyanomelas, assembly GCA_013400115.1. Lineage (NCBI taxonomy): Eukaryota > Metazoa > Chordata > Aves > Bucerotiformes > Rhinopomastidae > Rhinopomastus > Rhinopomastus cyanomelas. Next base: position 188,649 of record VXBP01007155.1, on the reverse strand, counting down.
AGAGTAGATCTGCAACAGATACATGTTTTAAGGCCATGGCAAAATAGACGGAAAGAAATAGGGTAAATATTCCACAGCAGATACAAGCAGCCCTACAGAAGTACCAGAACAAACACCAAGGAAGGAGTTACTCCATATAGCTAACAGACACCTACATTAGGAGTGGTATAACAAGAAAGATTACCTCTGTCAGAGTCAGCCCCTGGAGACCTTCTTAGGCTAATTTTTGTCTTCAACAGCTGCTCCTACAGTCCTTGTGAAATAGGGACACCTATCACAGCACAAAGTTCACTTCAGCTCAGTCTTTCACAAGAAAAGAATAACTACCGCTGAGGCAGATCACAACAACACGAAGCAGCTTGAGCCTTAAACACTCATTTAAGAGCTTCAGGAGGATGAGGGGAAAAGATTTAAGTGAGTTGACACGTGATGTTTCCAAGATTTGCTGGACCTCCACAAAGAGGTTTATAACAGCTCATGAAGAAGTTGAAAAGAGAAATGTGCCAAAATGTACTTTTTCTGTGAATGCAGCAAGTAGCAAAGGAGTGCAAAGCCCTGTTGCGACCTAAGTTTTTCTTTACTTCCAGCTCAGGCTCATTTCTACCTACCGAGTGCCAACTTCAAAACATGAACTGCAAAACACTCACAATGGACATTATTTTTCTTCTAGTTTCTTCTCCAAAATAGTCAACAGTGTTCAACCCATCCCCAGATTTTCCTTGCATTCATTAAAGGTGAATTTGGAAATCCTCACTGGATGGGAGGGAAGTCCATCAATTTATTTCTACACTTGGACAAACAACAGAGCTTGAGGACCTACCCAGGCTCACACGATGGGCTCAAGACAGAGGCAGGACCCAACCACACATGTCCTGAGCAACTCCTTTCTACCTGAATCACTAAAGCCTTTCCTTTCTTTTGCCAGCAAATCAGCTCATTTGTACTCATACCTTGACTAACTGAAACTTCACAGATCCAGAAATAAATTTTCTATTTGTCATGAAATCCTAAACCAAATGCTATGCAAGCAAAAAAGGTCACAAATGAAACGAGATGTGCAATTCCTCCAGATGCAAGTGGCTTACATGAATAGCCAACAGCCCAGAAAGCCCCGCAACATTCACATGCCACAGAAATGTTCAGATAAATGTTTGCCTGCTTTATTACAGCAATAATGGAAAGTCACTGGGTGATTCTTCTCTTCAGTCTGTTGCAAGGGTTAGAGAATATAGAATCTGGAATTTAATAGAGACCTAGCCTTCTTTGAGGTGTCTGGTCTTTTTTAAATGAGCCACTTCTAATTAAACTCTTGTTCATGAGAAAACTGTTGGGGGAAAAGAAAATTAATTCTACCCTTCTAGATTTGAGTCTGGGCATGCTTCTCTCATGCACAACACCACAGTTGTCCCTTGTTCATTTTCAGGAGGATTCATTTACATACACACTTGTACTCTGAAAAGGCTAAAAGCACATTCCAGTAGAGGATGGGCAGCTGTTCTCACCCTCACTATCTGTACAATCAGGAGTTCTGGCAATTCTAACCTCCAGCCCCATCGCTGTTCTAGTATCACAGAGACCATCACGTATTTTTATTCTGTTCCACACTGAGGTGCCAGTTTTCTCTCCCCTGAAGAACAACACGTAAAATAAACCAGTGGGGAGAGGACTTGAAGGATTATCAGAGAAAATTGCCTAAATTCTTACTTGAGCTTCTCCTGCTTTATTTTGAACTTGCTTATGCAACTGAAGGTGAACCTGGGTGCAGAGGGCTGCCACTGAGGCACCAGAAAGTTCCTGTACATGCAGCACTGCAGCACATTGCCAGAGCAAACCAGCCACTGCAGAGAAGAATTCAGCGTTGTCCCTACCACATATTATTTCAAAAGGATTTTTTACATGTTTACTTGCTATGTCTAAATCAAACACTAAGCTGCTTTTGCCAGTGTTTCATCTAACCCACTGGACATGTTGCTGGACACTCAAGAAGTGAGCAACAAGGCTCTGGAGATGCTCTCTGCAGCATCATATAAGACCATCTCTGCCACTCATTTGAAGAAACCCAACAACCAAAGGCTGATACACTGGTCTTGTAAAAAATAAAACCCCAACCAAACAAATAACCCCAAGAAAGCAAAGCCAAACTTCACACACAGACTTCATGTGAAGAAACTACAAGTGGACTCTGAAAAGATGAACCTGTAGCTTTATTCAGACAGGTGGAGGTTGCTTAAGTAAGGGTCCAGACAAACATATTCAATGCTAACTGTGAAAATATTGGGGCACTACAAATTCAAGCATCTAACTTCCTCCACTTCCAGCACAGTAGTGGTACTTTGGAGAAAGCTCATAGTCAAACAGAAATACAGTATCTGCAGTAAAATACATACAAAATTACCAGGAAAGTAATTGCTTTGGTATAAATGGTCATCTTCAAAGTTTCCTCTAGCACAGAAGTCCTTTCAAAAAGAACAAGAATAAATTTACTGCCTATGAATTTATTCCAAGCTAGTAGATTCAGTTTAATGAAATCCTCCTAAGTAAATATCTGATAAGGAAACAAATGCTTAGTACTTGACCCCAGGAGCTGGGATTTCTTGACACACTGCTGTAATGCAAAGCAGCAGGAACATCAGGACTGCTGGCACAGAGGAGCCAAGCAAGGAAAATCGCCATCAGAGGGGCCTTGGCTCCAGGGAGGCTCCGAGGCAGATGGTCCAGTGCACAGAGCCACATATCAACCTGACCAGCCCGCACATCAGTTCCCAAACCAACTGAAGCTACCAGTGCCGCAAGAAGACATTCTCTGTGGGGAACTTCGACTGAACTCACAGGCTGTGCTGTAGCCTCCCTTTGCTAAGTCATGAAGACATCTACAATGCTGATTTTGCCTGGATTTTCCCCAGAATTATTTGTCTTGTTGCCCTAGATAGGAGCAGCAGCATGCTTTGGTTTTCCTTTCAATCAGATGTGAAAAGAACTTTATTACTCTGTTAAATAGGAGAGGAAAAGGAGTTATTACTCTGTTAAATAGGAGAGGAAAAGGAGTTCTCACCCAGTTGCAAAGGATCTTAACTTCCACAAGACTTACACCTTGTGCAGAGTGTTGTCTCCCTGTTATCATCCCAATAATTCAGGTGCTTTACAAGGATGAATTCTCTGCCATGTAGTGGCCTCACTCAGGATGAGATTCCCTCTGCCATGGATCCTCCTTCATTCCAACTTCATGGTGTGCCATGCTCATACAACAACCCCTGCAGGAGTTGTGTGGGCTGGGAAGGCAAAGCCTGCTCTTGTAGAAGTACCTTGTACTAAGGGCCAAACTCACAGCAACAACTTCTTTCCATCATATGTATGATGTGTCATAGAAGATTAAATGTGAAAGCTCTCTGAATTCATGTTATCTCTGCATACAGCATGTCACTTAATTGCCCAGAAAAGCCTGTTGGAGAAGCATATGGGAAGTTTTCCCATGAAAAATGACACCACTCAAGGTCTTTTCTAGCTAGAAACCTCTCAACAGTATCTATCACTATTGACATCTGGGGCATAAGCTTCAAAGCAGTTAATTTACAATTTTAGCTACAGTCAGTTTCCCATAGACACTGATATCCCAAGTGGATAACTGATGTCAGAAAGCAAAATCATTAAAAAAGAAAAAAGGTAAAGAAGGAACCCATGTGGCAATTCCAGAGAGCACTGCTGCCACTCCGTGCATCAACTCTGCCAGCACTTGGGTCACCACTACTTCTAGGGAGAAACTTTGACCACTCCTGTCTGTATGAATGCCCACACTCTGACCTTCCTCCTCAGCGCTGGTAACCATTTATCATCCCCTGCAAGACTTCACATGACACAGGTAGAATGGTGTTGTCCTATAACATGGAGGCACCACTCTGCCATGGACCAGGCAGTTGAGTGTTTCCTCCTACAGTACCCAGATCCACCAAAGCTGCATTTAGGATCACTGATGATCCCCTATCTGGCCTCCCACATGACTGGACTTTAAAGGCAATGCCTTCCACAAGTCCTCCTATGAGATATTGCAATGTTTCTACTACAAGCTATTCATGAACACTCACCAAGACAAGCCCCCAGCTAGATCTCAAGGCATAAAAATAAAGCCTATGTGAGTGTCTGTTGGTACAAATGCAGATCACCTATAGTACCAAGCTCAGCTCCCCATCTGCACTAATTAACTGCTGAAGGCATTCTCATCATCTCCCCATGACGCAAAGCTAGCAGGCACTCACATTCCTCCACTCGCTGCTGCAGTCGCACTACCTGCTCTGTCTCAAAGATCTGCTAAGGCTGGTCTCCCCATCTGTCCCTTCTGCAGACACCACACAGAGCCCTGCTCTGTCTCTGCAAGTGGTAACCGCAAAAAGCCAAGTCACAGGAAGACTTAAGAAGCAAGTATTTCCTCTGTCCCCACCGCTTCCCCATCTCTGTCACCCCAGAAGTTAGCACGAGTTTCAATCTGGCCGTAGGTTTCCAATCACATGAACAGTTCTGGGGCAAGGCTGGGTTGTCTCACCCCTATTTGGCACTTGCAGCTACTGAGAACAACACAAGGACCATAGTACATTCTGCTTCGTACTGTCCTGCCCCCAGATACTCATTTCCTGCATTCAGAGTGCTCACCCATGCCATACTCATACAAACCTTGTGATGGACAACAGAAAAAAATCCACCTTCTAAACCTCCCACAATCTATTCCAATAGGCCCCTGGAGAAGACTAATAACTCCATGACATCACCTGTCAGTTAATCCTTTCCACAGTCCTTTCCAGTGGCTCCAGTCCAGGAGGCCAGGACCCCTGACAACCCTAATTATTCAGGCTAAAAATGTAGGCATTCCTGGGGATGCCTACAGAGAGCAGAAGACCTGTAGAAAGATTCCACAGCCCTATCACACAGGGCACAGTCCAGAAACCACCTGCCACTGTACAGGCTGCCAGTGGAACTACATGTAGAAGTGAAACCAGCCCAATTCTGTGTCTGCATCTGGGCAGTACACAGCTGTTGTCTAAAACCTACTACCCTCATTTCCCGCACCTGCCTTCAGAATCATGTGAAGAACAGTGCTGGTTATTTTTCAAAGGTGGATGAACACTAATTCAAGCTTGATGGCAACTTAATGACTCCCATCAGCAACTTCTGCACAGAGCAGACCAGCAGCCTCAAGCCAGAATCTGACTAGAGGGCTTCCATACTGCTGTAGGCAGGGGGGCTGTGCAGAGAACACCTTTCACATGTGTACGAACCATCTTCTACCAATGAGAACACTTGTATCTTGCACTCAATATCAGCATATGTTCATGAAATGAATCAGATTGTAACCAACCTGTTGTTAGGGAGACAGGCCAGACTCCTGGAAGAGGCGAGGCTAGGAAGTGGTTGCAGCTAGCACAATGCTTTCTGCTTGAGGTTTGCAGTTGTTAGATCTGCAGCTGTGATGAAAAATCCTTCCTCAATACTGTTTTGCAATAGCAGAAGCCAAATTCCTTATGGAGTTGTGAAAGCAGAAAGGCTAAGTCTGAAAGTGCTGGAAAACTGCAATGCCCTGTCCTCCTTTGGGATACTGCCGGTCAAGGAGGAAGTACAATAGCAAGTATGTCTGCCCTGATGCTTCATTTGCTCTTTGGGTAAACAGAGGCCATCTACTCCCTAGGCTGTCATTCTGGCATCTTTCATGACCACTAAACTGTCTTTTAAAAAGAAAAAAAGGATTTTATTAGAAAGTTAGTAGACAATCCAAATGTCAGAGTGAACGATCCAGAGAAAGGTTAAGTATTTATTTTTTATTTTTTTTATACAGCTGCACTGAAGGTGAGTGAACACCAGAGCATTTTGATTTCCTGCCTGGTTTCAATAAATGTTGCACTCCCAGGCACCCAAGGGATTGCTGTGGTTTGTCAAAACCAATTAATTTTCTTCCACGGAATGCTTCAGGCACCTTGAAATGTCGTTTCAGAGCTAGCACACAACTAAGGAGGAGGGAAAGGCAGCTGTGGTTGCCTGGGCTCTGCATGAGGAGCACAGCTCTCCAAACACACACCAAGAGCAGAGCAAGAGCAAAGGTCTGTCACCTGATCACAGGAGGGAGCGGAGGGCAGAGCCAATGAGAAACTGTCATGTGCTCCAAACCCTCTATATACAATCAGGTGGCTGACATTTAGGAAACATTTCTGGCATGTTTTACAAGGGAGAAGGCAAACCTGAAAGTTTGTCTCTCTCACTTGTACTTCCTGGGATCCAGTGCTCAGTGATAACAGATGCAGTCATGAGCCAGAAACAAACTGAAACTTTTGTTATTAAGGAAAATATTTAGAAGATAACTGAAGCCGGGATTCACAGGTTCCCTCCCTAGCCCTCACTGTGCAGTGTGCAGAGTCAGGATTTCCCTCACCCCAGTCCAAATTTACATTCTTACAGTGGGCAGACTGTAATGGTTTCCTTCTCCTTCGTACTGAAATGTGAGAGAAAACTTGTTTGCAAGTAATTTTAATAATTAGCTGTGAAATGCCCTATAGGTAAGTACTAACATGCCAGGGTTTCTCTCTCACTACACCAAGAGTTGAAGACAACTCTGGAGCTATTACTTATACTCAGATCAGACATGTAGAGAATTGATGCTCTGAAATACATAAAGTATTTACCTCATGGCAAATAATTATCACAGGATGTTAAGTAGTCAACTTTCCCCCTCTGCAAAAGGCAAAGATAGAGACAGATGTATTTCTTGCATGCCAGCACTCTGCAAAAGGGGCAGAAGACAAAAGACATTTTGAATTTTATACAGTTTGAGTACCATGGAGGTCACAGGCAAATCCCTATTAGAGCAGGCAAAGGAAACAACACCTGATGCTCTACAGCAAGGCCCAGCCTACTCTGTGTAGGGCAACTGAGAACCAAATCTCTTTTTAAGATCTCAGGTCCCTAAGCTCAGGTCCAGTGTCGTCCTTGCTAGACCGCTGAGGAAAACAGAAACAAAGAACTTCAAAAAATTACAACCGACAGCCTGCTGAGCAGCAAAGTGAGCTTTGCAGTGTAGCAAATCTTTAGAAAAACAAGGAATGAATCCGCTTTCCTTTCTTTTTCTGTTCCCTAACCATGGTATCTTCAATGACCTACTTGTTTTTAAAAGTAATCCAACATTTACCATTACAATCTTATTTGCTCCTCAAGTCACACAAACCCCCTACTGTCTCCTCCTTCTCTATTTACCTGGCCTCACAGGCACAGCAGGGAATTGAGAATCTGCTCCCTGCCTTCAAACTACAAGCAAAGGCTTCGCCTGCGCATCCAACAGATGATAACTGGTGCTACTGCTTAAACAATCCCTGGAGTGGCTCCTCTGACACTTGTGAACAGCTAGATCCTGCCATCAACCCAAGACACGTTGTCGAGGAATTTAAGGAACTGTCCTGACAAACAGCCACAACTCTCATTTACAGCATCTATTAGCACTGGAAAACTCTTATTTCATTCAGGCAGGATTTTAGTCAGTGCTCTTACTTGCTATCTAATATTTACACTGTGGTCAGTGTCCAAACAAGTATGACACTTTTAGCTATGTTATGAGCAAAATTATCTGTCTTGGGCACTTACATGTGTGAAAGGTCAGTTAAAAAAGGGGAAAAAGTCAATAAAATCTGAAGCCAGATGAGTAATTGGATCACAAGGACCAGACACAAATATAAATCCCAAAAAATGAAACAAAAATCCTCCAAAATACATCAAAACAAACAGAAGCTGTTCCACATCTGTCAGTTGGCATTGATCAGCCTCAGAGCAAGGAAAGAGGAGAATCTATAATCATTAACACCACCTTGCTGCTACAATTCCTCCCTAATGTGTTTGTCTTTTTTATCCCTTCATCCCTCTGCTCTGGATAACCTCCCAAACTATGGGAGAGCCTGGCTTATCCCCAAGACATGAAAGAATCACAGTTTTTTCAGGGTCATTGTATGCAACGTCTAAATATGATGCAAAAGGTGTAAGTGTTAGAAAGCTGCAGATACCGGAAGGTTACCAAGACCTGAAGACTCCTAAGAGGCAGCCTCTCCCAGAAGCAGAACCATCTCCTTCAGTGAAGCCACGTACAGCTCTAGCCATGCCACAGGTTCTCTGTCTCCAAGCAAATATATGCAGCTCCTCCAGACTTCAACGAGGAAGGCATAGCTGATCTAATATCACACTCTGCTCTCTCCTTCCCAAAAATATTTTAACTCCAAGTCATTCAAAGGAAATAAGCACCTATAAACCCAGTAGAATCATAGGTTAGCGTGGCTGGGTGTTTGAAATAAGGTTCCCCCTCAGGTTATCTCAGATGCCAAAGGTGATCTGTTGCAATGAGAAGCAATAAACACGCTCACTTAACATACAGACTTGCAGCTTCGATTTCCCAGGCTGAAGCCACAACTATGCCCTTGAGAAGTCACCTCCACCCCGTTCTACCCACTTGCCCAAGCCCTCCTGCATTCCTACATAGAGAACAAAGGAGATATGGCACACTGCTTCCTCCATACAGTAATAACCTTGAGTATTTAAGGACTCTTTCCTTCTCTAAGCTGTTTAACACACCCATGTGCTGGTACTTGCAGGCTCCTGCACAGTCTGGTGTCTGGAAGGGATTGACTGGCTGCAGGAAAACCAAGAGTCAGTAGTGCCCAATCCCAAGCATTTGCTTGACAAACCTACCAGGAAGGGAACTGCAAACTTCCCAGCCTGCAGCCTATACCTAATATTAAAAATCTAAGACCACTGTAATAAAAGAATAGGGGTGTATTTTTTTATCTCGATTGGTGAGACAGTTGCATTTTTTATTATCAGTTTGGCTTTTAGAAGACCAAATTCCAGACTCTATCAATTCCCCTGTGAATGCAAAGGAAAAGAAACAACTGGAAAGAATAAAACTATTAACTTCCCATTAAAGAATAATCTAAGTATGCTTTTAAGGAGGCAAATTTAATGGTTTTTATCTAATTATTTATCCTGCATTCTGGCAAGGCTGGTGTGGATTTTGCCTTTGTTATTAAAGACAGTGTGAAAAAAAACAAGTTAAGCTAAGATGGACGTGAGACCACACGGGCTCTTGCAGTCAAGGCAGGACAACCTGGCTGAGGGATACTTCCAGAAACTTCAAGCGAGATCTCTGTGTTCCTTGGATTCATAAGGCTCTGTAAAGGCCACACCACCAATTCCCAGAGTTTCACAGAATATTCATGGTGATCTCACTTCCATGGTTGGACCACGATTGTTGGACATGAAATGTAAAGCCGCACACTCAGGGGACACCTGTGCCTACCTGAACACCAGTCTGTTGAAGGCTAGGCTCATTTAACTCATAACTGACAGTAATCTAAATCAGAAATTACTCTATAAAACTCATCTACGATCCCCTCTGATTTTGCTAACTCACCAGAACACTACCAGGGTGTTTATTATCTTTACAAAGTAGTTCTGTAAAGTGAAAAGGTTCAACACAAGGGCTTTTAGGACTATTACTACGCCTGCTACCCTTCTTAACTCACCCTCCTCTAAGGTCCTGCTGGCTGTACATGATGGAGAACAGACCAGGCTGTACTGCATGTTCTTCAAACTGACTTGCCCTGCCTAACTAACCACATGCCTCAGTTTCCCAATGGATCACACTAATGAGCTAATAAATCTGCCTGCCTGCACCTCATTCTAGCTGACACAGTGTCTTTCAGCCAAGGCTCTCAAGTATTTACAGAGGAGCAAATACAGTTTAAGCTAAAGTTAACTGGAACATAAATGCCCAAATTCAACCACCCAGGTCACTCCTTCAGTGAACCTACCTGGGATTCTGGGCATCTCAGCATGACAACTCACATACTAAAGAGCAGGTAAACAGTGAGACAGTGCCCAGGCAATCCTCTGCTAACTATTTATTGACTGATTGATTGAGCTTAGACTCTGTGACACAGTGCAGGCAAGTTTATCCCTCCCTCCCAGCAAGCTGCTAAGTTTTATGAGCCGAAAAAGTAATTTTAAAAAACCCCATAAACTTGGCACACCTGAGTCCTGCTGGAAAAACCCCTGCCTCAGATTTCCAATGTTGCAGAATATTTTCATTCACAGTTTCTGCATAAACAGAGCAAGCCGAGTCCAAGAGTGTGAAGCATTTTAGCCTCTAAGACTTCCGACCTGCTCTTGCCCAACAACTGTGAAAGCCCATCTTTCTCCAGTAACTATACACACACATACACCAAACCCCCCCTATAAATCTATATATACATGCACACCCTGATCTCCCAAAGCAGGGCTCCTGCATCAGCTGGATCTCAGGCTGTACACTGCAGTAGCACAACAGCTCTGGTGCAGGATCTTGCACCATCCACTGGAAAGGATTTAGTGAGGGGTGCTAACATCAACACACAGAACAGTCACATACAGCTATAAATTATTCATACACATTACTCTAATTATGCAAATGTACTAAAAGCTGGAGCATATGTTTCTCTGACATCTCCCAGTACAGATACAATATGGTTCTAGTAGAAGGAAAGAGTGAGAAGTAAGATACTGAGTGTAATGGGGCTAACGATGGGAGATACTGGTTCAAGCAGAGAGTGGCATAAGATCTTTTTCCTTCTCCAGCCAAGCTGCTGCAAGGTTGGGGACATTTAAATGCTCCTCCTTAATAATATATTGTTGGCTTTGCACTCCATGCTGAACAGAGTGCTGAAGCTGCTGAATGGCCCAGGCAGATTAAAATAAACCCAAGCAGTTTGGAACAGAAATGTGTTTATCTGGCATCGCACACTTCCTCTTATCAAACATGAGGAGCAAGGGAGGGCACAGCGATGGTGTGCGGAAGCAGCCTGCGCACACTTTGCTAGGAGAAGGGAGACAGAAGAGAGGGAGAGAACAGCAAAGATCATATGGATAATGCAGGAGTCTGGGAACCAAGAGCATGGAGCCAGGCATCACTCCACGAAGGTGCTGAGTCCATGCACTTTGTCAGCCCCCTGACAAGCACTCACTGTTGAAGAACTTGGATGGGTCCTTTCCCCCTTGCAGCATTTGGAAGATGCAGGCACTCAGTACTGCTGGAGTATGAGCAGCTGGCTGTGGGTGCTGCCCAGGCACTGGGCTCAAACTCCTTCTCTCAACTCTGCTGAGGGTAGTCACTGGGTATCACTCTCTTGCCACACAGAGACTGCAGCCAACTCCTCAGAAGGAAAAGGCCTGATGCACCCTGCCACATCGGATTATGGCAGTGGGCTAAGTATCAGAAGATCAGCACCTTAATCCAAGTTCTGCCACGTCCAAGGAACACACCACTGTCCCTCTGTAAATGCCCAGTCACAGAATCACAGAACATTAGGGATTGGAAGAGACCTCAAAAGATCATCTAATCCAGTTCCTCCACCACAGCAGGATCATCTAGACCAAGTCGCACTTTTAAAAGTCTCCAAAGAATGATCATCCATAGCCCCCTGGACAGCCCAGTCCAGTGCTCTGTCACCCTCACCGTGAAGTTCTTTCTCAAATTGATGTGGAACACCCATTAGCTTCTTGTTAGACTCTTGGGAAATGTAAACATTGGCATCTTCACTGTTACAGAATCACAGAACATTAAGGATTGAAAGGGACCTTGAATGATCATCTAGTCCAATCCCCCTGCCAGAGCGGGATCACCTAGATCAAGTTGCACACGAACATGTCCAGGGGGGTTTTAAACATCTGCAGCTGTACTGAATGACCAGGTGAGCATTTCTACATTGTGATAAAACTAAAGAACAAATTAAATGTCATCTCATACTCCAGCTACTTTGAAGATCCTAGCTGTCTTACTATTATGCCAGTAGTAACCAAAGATCAAAAATGCTAAACAACAAACCTGGGCAGCTCCTTTGATAAGAGCTTGCATTAGCCTAGTGCTGGCATTAAAGAGGCTCCCTTGCTCTGCACCAGCAGTCTCTTGAGGGAAGCTCCCAAGTAGTCCCATGTAACACTTAGTGCTGCAGAGACCCCATCACAGAAGCAGAGCTAGTGGCCACAGTAATGCACAATGTGGATGTCACTTAGCTCTTCAGATCTAAGTCCCATCTCTGCCAGTAGAGTTTTTAAAATCCAAGTTCTTGTCTGTGCAGAGCTCAATCACAGTTCCTCACTGCAGCTGCCTCAACTCAAGGATGGCCATGCTTTGAAAACAAGAGGTGATGTATAGAAGTGGTGCTGAGCAAAAGGGACAGACAGGCTGCAGGTGATGCTGCGAGGCAGATGAAGGTAGGGACACCTCCACAGACTCTGGTCACTGTGATCCAACCCCTGGCCAGCAGCGTTTGTTCCTTTCCTTTCATGTAAGGCCAGATGAATGAACAGCAGCACTCGTGCCAGGCAAAACAAAGCTGACTAAACAGCAGAAGATAACAAGCAAGAATAAAACACATGAACACCTGCCACAATAAGACACTGATGATGAGGACCAAGTGATATGTCCACTTCTGCTATGACACAAACCCCTTGTGAGCAGTAGGCTGTATCCCAAAGAGCACAGCGCAAGTCTCTTTTCCTGGGCTCATCCTCCTTTGCAGTCTCACACACACAGATGAAGACCAAGCTCAGCCCAGGCAGAGGCTTGCTGCCTGCCCAGCTCTGCCAGCAACTGCTCACTACACCCCACCTTACACTCAGGTTTAGGACCATCTAGCCCTTTAATGACTAGGTGTTTCCTCCAGACCTTCCAACCAGATGCCAGTGAGGCAGATCCAGACACTATCTCTTGGTTTCCCTTAACAGTACAGAGAAGAGGGAAGGAGGGTACAAAACCAGCTCTACTAATCCAAACCACTGAGTGGAGAGCAGCTGCAGCATGGATCCAGCCCTGCTACCCAGTCTGCCCATGCCCACCAGCCACATGGGAAATGGCTGCAGCACCACTGTGCAATGCCTTGGAGTGAGCACTTGTCCATCCTGCTGAAGCAGTCTATTCCCAAGAAAGACAAGCAGAGAGATGAGCAAAAAGGAAGACAGACAGCACAGAAAAGAGGGCTCAGCACTGAGATCGCTTAGCTTGTCCTCATCCTATTCTGAAGGCTTTGGCTTCTTCAGTAATTGTCAGCAAAGAAACAAACCCATTAACAGGCAACCACAGGTAAAAGGTACTGAAGGAGAAAGAAGCTGTGATCTGACCAGCTGGCTGCTCACTCCAGAAGACAGGGTCAAACACAAGGAACAATCCAGAGGAGATGTGGAACCTCAGCCCATCTACCCTCTATAAGGAGTTTTAAACCTACATCCAGGGAAGCTGCTCAGTACCACACGAATTCCAATGACACATGTGACTCTGCTTCCTTGGCCGCATCACGAGTGCCAGCACCAGTAGGACACTAGTAGGTTGAGAGAGGGCCACACTAGCATGGGAAGTATCCCTTGAGTGCTGAGTCTACCCTGGAACAGGTTTTGCAACATGAAGAAACCATCTAGGCTGGAAACACAACAAATGCATTCACTTTTGACTCAAGTCAGCAACTTTTACTTGGACCAAGACACTGGAAGGAACAGAAATTTTGTGCAGGGTGGCAAGAAACGTCCAAACGTCAAACATTGTTTGTCCTGCAAAGTGATTAAGAGTTCATTAGACCCAAGAAGAAAGTCACTAAGAGAAAAGGAATGGAAGTCAGTAAGATGGATTTTCAGAGTAATAGTCCTTATTCTAGAATTAATTATTTAAAGAATGTCAGCCCTTTGAGCTATCATTTTACCATTCCACATATTATCATGCCAGTCAGACTTAAATTAACAATGATTTGTGCTCTCCATTATCTCTGGTAAACTGCAAGGGAGGTGGGACAGACACACAAAGCAACAGGCCCTAATCACCAAGAGCTTGGATGTGTTTTGAGCTATGCCTGGAGCTACTGGGTAGCCAGCACAGTGCAGCACCACAAGCACTCAGAGGGCTGAACATTAACTTCATGGGGCAGAGATCAATTCAGCAAGGCAAGCCATAAGCCCACATCATTCAGATGCATATGTAGCCCCACCACAGCCAGTCGAAGTGATGAGGACATTTGAATTTTATGTTTTTTCAAGGTCTGGACTTCAGGAGAGAAGTAAGCTGAAAGGAGAATACCTGGTCCTTTTGCACCATCTCAGAGCTTCTTGCCCTCCTATGTAACTGCTACAGGGGAAAAAAAGCCACTAAAAAACTCCAAATAATTCTTCAGCGGGCAGCACTCCCAGTAAAAAAGTAAAATATTCAGCACCGTGGTGTTCCTGGAGACTGTACTGTTGACAATAAATTTCATGCCTCATACACCACAGCAGTTACAAGATATCAGTCAATAACTGAAGAACAAGGCCACATCCTTTCATAGTTCTTCCTCTGCTTGTAATATCGACCCCTGCACACTGTGTACCAGAAGACCCCTCTGCAGACACTTTGGACTAACTCCAAAGAATCAGCAAGTCTGGCAAAAAACAGGCTTTTCTTACCCCATATTTCTTTATCCTTCCTGCCCCACATGGACCTATTCTTGCTTAATAAACCTTCCTGAAAAATCCCAGTGGATGGGATTTCCCTCCTGCTACACAGACGCTTGAGCTCCTACTGCTCCTCGGGTGGTGGTTTACCTCCCGCCTCAAGTCTGCTCACACTGTGCCAGGGCATGTCACTGCACTGGGGGTTGGTATGGGACTTCCAACACAACCACGGAGCAGGGTGAGCTACAAAGTCCAAGTCATCCCTCAGTAATGCCCTTCTCAAGAAAAGAGAAAGCAAAGACCAAGTCTTAGTCTTTTAAATTTCAAGTGTGGTTGCAGCAGAATATGGATTTTTTTAAATTATTGGGTTTTTAATCATCGTCTCAGAGTGGGTTATGACACCACAGTGTGTCATTAAACAATTCTCATAGTGTGACACTGATGAATTTGTATGCAGCAGGTGAGTAAAAGGACTCCCTGCAAGCTCTTCCGATGGAGATCCACCAAGAGCTTCTACTTGTCCTTTCTGGTGTTTTAACAGCTCTATGTTGGAATTTTTAGTAGCTCATTTCTTGGCTTTGGGTGGTTTATTTGTTTATTCAGTCTCCAGATAGAACAATTGTGCACAGCTCATTGCCTTCATAAGGAGGTTCCAAAAAGCCCCTTCAGTCGCTCTATACCCCGTTTATCTAGCATTAATGCATTAGAGGGATGCACTGTGTTCTATCAGAGAACTAAACAGAAACAGTGGGCAGCTCTCTTACTTGTAATTGACTGACTGGCCAATAGGATTCAAGTGTTGGCAAATTGGAGGTGTAAATTCTATTTAATTATGGCATTAAAAAAAATTACACAATATACCTATTTAACATGCAAAGGAACAAAAATCAAAGCTAATAAGACTAAATTGTAAGAGGACATGTACAAAATGTAGTAGTTGTCTGATTTTTTTTCCTGCTGAAGAGCCTGCTGGCTGTTTGACTTGTGTATTGTCTGGGAAACTTGAAGCCCCAGCTCCAATTCTACAGTCCTGCCAACAGGCAACACTGTGCTGCAGAAATCCACAGATGCAATCAGAAATATTTGTTAAAACCACAGCAGTGCAATGTGCTTGTCGTGCTTGAACCCAGCTGAAGTCCAGTGGAAATTAAATAAAAGCCAGCAAAGCCGAGATACACCCTTCTAGAGCTCAAACATGGACGTGAGTGAATGGGTGAATTAGGAATAGTTCTACAAGCTTTTGGTTAAATTAACTGAAAAATGCATTAAAAAAACCAACAGTGAAATTTCTGCATTTAGGCAATGGATTACAACCAACAGTATAAAACATGAGCAATTCTATTGGAACCAGTAGAGATATTAGTGTAAGACAGACAGTAAGAGGCCCATAAATCACTGCTATCTGAGAAGAACATGCCAATGCTGTTACAAAACAGAAATGCACCCTCCCATGCTTTTGTCTGGAGCAACAAATTTACCATGTTAGAGAAGCCCATTGTCTTTCCGTTAACACCATAACCCTAATTTGAAATTATTCCATTTCAAAACTGCTACTTAGCATGATGGTTTTGAGAAACAGGGAAGGTCTTAAAGACACTCTGATGCACAAACCTGCTAAACCATGATGAGGCTCGTCTGTAACTGCCCTAACCCAACACAGAGCACCACTGCCAGGAAACTAAGAGCTCTGGCTTCTTCTGCCAGCTGTATCCAGGCCCTGTTGCTAACTCAGGGAGCAGGAGGCAGATGTCAGCATCAGTAACAGCTTTAACAGCTTTTAGTTTTGTGGCACTTGGCAACAGAAGCCAAACAAGAACTAGAGTTTTACATGCAATGTGCACTGGAAAACATGGAGCTTCCAAGGACTACTCAAACAACCCTTTCAACATTTCCTGCTTTGCCAACAGGGGTTTAAAATTAAAACACAAATCAAAGTACCTTCAGTCACTGGAGGAAAGGTTAGTCGAATTTAAGATGCATTTAGCATGTCATATTTAGCATGTCATACAGAAAAAAACATCACAGGTACATGCTCAGGTAGCAGTGACATGCAGACAAACACAAACCACACACCCAGTATCAGAAGCACAACCCTGTACATGGAGTGAACCCAGACTTACTGCAAGGATTCACAAAGGTGATTTCTGCAGATGAGAATGTTCACTAGCACAAGGAACGCAGCACAGATAACAGACAGACAGCTTACCCTTCTGAGCTGCTGGACTCCACCAAATATCCTCATCACTCCATCAATCTCCTGCTCCAGCCTCCTGGCCCAGTACTGCATGCTGCGAGACACAGGGACAGAGAGAAGACAAAGGGAGAGAAAGAAAGAATGAAAGAGTCAGAGCCCTGACACTTAGTAGATAAGCAGGGTGATTGAAGGGAGAGGGAGGAAATCGGTGCCTTCAGCTAACTGCTCTTCTGCAGCACCGGGTGCAGCCAGAATACCAAGCACTGGGGGCTTTGAGAATTATGGCTGGGGCAGGTTAGAAACCGAAAGACTTCAAAATTTATGCAGAAGGCACTCACAGAGAGGAAAGGGCAGAGGGGAAAGAAACAGCAAAAATTGCAAGGCATGGGTTTGGATTTTTTGTTTCCATATATAAACAGTTGCAGTAGATAATTACTTAAGCTTAGAGTGATTAACAAAGTCAAGATGCTGTGGTGTACAGAAAACAGCTTATTGCTTCAGCAGGGCTCTCGTAGACAGCAAATGCCGAGCCGCAGCAGGAACAGAGATCGTAGAATCATACAATCACTAGGGATTGGAAGGGACCTCAAAAGGTCATCTAGTCCAGTCCCCCTGACACAGCAGGATCACCTAGACCAAGTCACACAGGAGCACATCCAGGTGGGCTTTAAACTTCTCCAGTGAAGGAGACTCCACAACCTCCCTGGGCACCCTGTTCCAGTGCTCTGTCACCCTCACTGTCAAGAAGTTCCTTCTCATAATTATGTGGAACCTCCTCTGTTTCAGCTTACAACCATTGCCCCTCAACCTATCACTACTTGACACTGACAACAGCCTGGCTCCATCCTCCTGACACCCACCCTTCACATATTTAGAGACATTAATGAGGTCACCCCTCAGTCTCCTCTTCTCCAAGCTAAAGAGACTCAGATCCCTCAGCCTCTCCTTATAAAGGGAGATGTTCCACTTCCTTCATCATCTTCATTGCCGTATGCTGGACTTTCTCCAGCAGCTCCACATCCCTCTTGAACTGAGGGGCCCAGAATTGAACACAATATTCCAGATGTGGTCTCACCAGGGCAGAGTAGAAAGGGAGAAGAAACTCTCTTGATCTGCTAACCAGCCCCCTTCTGATCCACCCCAGGATGCTGTTGATCCTCTTGGCCACAAGAGCACATTGATGGCTCATAGTCATCCTGCTGTCCACCAGGACCCCCAGGTCCCTTTCTTCTACACTGCTCTCCAACAGCTCAGTCCCCAGCCTATACTGGTATGTGGAGTTGTTCATGCCCAGATGGAAGACTCTACACTTACCCTTCTCATAGTTAATTATATTTCTCTACCCAGCTCTCCAACATCTCCAGGTCTTGCTGAATGGCAGCACAGTCTGCAGGGGTATCGTCAGCATCACCCAGCTTTGTGTCATCAGCAAACTTGCTGACAGTGCACCCTAATCCCTCATCCAAGTCATTGTTGAGTAGATTGAACAGGAATGGTCCCAGCACCAACCCCTGGGGCACTCAACTATATACACAAGTCTGTCTTGCTGCAGTAATGGATGAGTGCTGCAGCACAACCTGGATGGAGCCAGGAGCCAAGCACAGGGCACTGAGGGCCCAAGAGCTTTGCACCTTGAGCTAAGCCCAGCACAGATTCTGCCTGATCCACCATGAGGCAATAGAAAGGACCAGGAGCTGCCATGTGGCATCTAGCAGCATCGGACTTGGATGCCAGTCTGTCTAACATCCCCCCACCAGGCCCTATTATATTCTACTACACAGATCTCCACCGAGGGTAGTAACACCAGGTTAAAAACAGCAATAAAAAGCCCTCTTTTAAATCCACAGAACTCAACAGCTCTCCTTCTTTTAATGAGATTTTCTGACTCCAGTTGCTGTTCACAAATGCAAAATCTCCCATATGACCTGGAAGCTCAACACTCCATTGCTGCTGCACCACGAGGCATTGCCCTCAGCGCTTTGTCCACAGCAACCAACATTTAGCTCAACACTGCACTAGGGAAGGAGCACAAAGAGTATAAGGTGAAGCCAGCAGTGCAGCAAAGAGATGGTAGGAAGCAACTGCCTAGCTTGGGGGTTTTGTGATGCCAGTGTGGTTCACTCTGTGATTTCACTATTCAGAGATCTTCCCCACATAAACCATGCTCATCCCAGCCACAAAGCCACAGAAGAGATGGCTCAGAGATCAAAGAAACCAAACTAAGAAGCAAGTTCATGAAGGACTCCGATTCCACAGCATGGCCCAAAACCTAGAAGAAACACCAGAGCAGAAAGATGCCCAAGGTAAGCAGCAGAATGGAGCTGAAGTGTCGTTTGTGAGGGGTAGTGGGAAGAATGGAGGCAGGCAGAAGGACTGGCAACCAGTGTATGTTATTCGCAGGCCAAACTCATGCCAGTTAATAACAGACAAGGCTCTCGATGAAAAAAAGATTTAATCGTGCATGCCAAATCTTCCCAGTTTTCCAGTGTAACTTACGCTGTTTCCCAAATTACTACAGAGGAAACACTGCCTCATCTACCCTGGGAGCCTGGCTAGGGAAGGTGGGGAAATCCAGGGAAGGAGGTGGATGAAGACATCTGCAAACCCACTTTTCTGCCAAAGGAGAGAAAGCAGAACCTTCACCAAAAATATTTATTTATAGCACAAGCCTTTCATTATAAAAAGCCTTGAAACACCAGAGCTGATTTGTTTTATTATTGTTTCCCCTCCTTGAGTTTGACCAGTGAACAGGAATAACAGAAAAAGAATCAATTACATGCTCATACTCAGCCACAGGTCCAAGAAACCCTGCTGAGGTCTTTTGGAGCCAACACCTTTCCTTAACTTCCAGCTCAGTGCAAGATCCTCAATTTCAGTGACATGAGATCCCTCCAGGAACACCCACATCATCCCAGCTGGGGAAAACTGCCCAGCTTGAGCTGTATCCATCAACAACAGCTCATACCCGCAGAGATGTCACCGATGGCCAAACCTTCAGAGAAGATTTGCTATCGAGGAAGACAGAGGCATCAGCATTACTCTGCTGGTTATATGCAAAAGAGATGCTGAACACTCAGCTGGGATGGGGTTTAAATTACATTTAGTCAGCAGGTTTGTTTAGAAAAAATGTTTTTAAAACATTTATTCCACCCCCCTGTCTCCACCCCAAGAAGTTCAATTGTGTTAGGAAAAACCGGTCGAATTTTTCATTCGTAAGAAAGACTGCAAAATCCTGTACTTGTGCAGCTTTGCAATACCTGGTGCTCAACTCTACAAACCAGTAGTTTCCCAAATAGTTCAGCTAAGCCTTGTAGTACAAATTTAGATATCACCAGTTAAAAAAAAAAAGTGTATTATGCCATCAAGAAAGGCAGGAATGGCCTTCTGCATAGCTGACACCAGGTTTCTAGATTAAAAAAGGTAAGAGAAGCAGCTTCTTCCACACAAGAGCATTTACCAGTTGTAGTAGAAATTCTTTTTTACCCCTCTAGCACATTCCTTGCCCACACCACAGCACTGACAAAAACCCTCCTGTGTATCAGACCCAGTAGTATGCCACTCTAGTCTTGGTAATGTCTGTGACTGAGTCTTCAGAGAACCCTACATCCTAGAGCTGGGAGGTTTCATCTCACTTGCTGTACGCTGGGGTGAAAGCTTAATAAAATACATAAGCCCCACTATTATTCTGTTGCAGTTGACCTTCTGCCTGTTGTTTCTCTCCAACAGATACTGCACTTCAAATTTTACATAAAGCAATCATAAGCAAGGGTGAAATAGGTAAAGAAACTGATAGCTTGTTATGAACATGGAGAATTCTGTTTGAAGCAGGTCTCCTCTGAAAGCTGTAAGCAATAAGACACGACAGTCATTGCATTGCTGGCCAATTACTACACGCCCCAGGTAGTGTTACGGGGCTTGAGGAGCAATAACTCCTCGAAACACGCAGCCTGCAGTGTCCTACTGCTCTTGTGAAACAGCAGTTACAAATACAGCATAAGGAAACCAGCTGATGCTCAGAGTGGGAAGCCACTAGCATGGATGTAGTGTTGCTCCCAGAAAGCCACCAGGATCCCTTTATGAGCCACATGCCACTTTAGTGCATCTGCAGTGAATTAACATGGGCAAGGAGAAAACCTTGGAGTGCAAGCTTTTATGATTGAACTCAGTAGCTCTGTGCCTGCAGGCATCACAGACAAGGAGCTGGGCAGCCCCATCATTCCCTTTCCCTTCACATCCCATCCCAGTGATCCCCACCATCTCAGCAAGTCTGCCTTTGGGGTTCTTCATAGACCTCATTCAGCCTAACAACTCTACAGCTATCATATGCAAAACTTGGTCACACGCATTCAGGATATACATTAAAAACCTCCTGCATTGATAAAAATGCTTGTTTCCCCCCTCCAGGCATTTTACAGCCTCCCGCACAACATTTAACAAGGGACACAAGCAATTTTTGCAAGTGCAACCCCATTTATCCCTGCCTCACAAAAGAAAGCTACCAAACTGCTAACTGATTTCAGAATCTGCACATTGATTTTTCTTACAGATGAGGTAAATTAAGTTTACACTTCAACATTCTTACTGAGACAAGCAAATCACTGCTGCTGCTGCAGTTTGGGCCAGGAAGCCAAATGTCCCAGTCCTGCTCACTGGAAGCCTATGTCAGCACCTGGCCACAGAAGCCTTGAACTTAAGTTAGGGTACATTTCATGCTTTAGGTGACCCAAGCAGTTGCATAGATTCTTGTGTGTGTCCATGTTAGTTTGTGAGGCTGCACCACTGCTCCAGCTGTGTGGCTTCAGAAGAAAATGAGAACTGCCTGGAATGCCAGAAGGTAGGCTGTCCTTGGCCCACTCCTCCCACACTTGAGCACGCAACAGACAGCAGTCAGGAGGCCCTATCTCCTCAACAGAAGCTGAAGACATTCACAGACAAGCCACCAATGCAAGCCATGCGCTACAACCACAGTTCAGCTCAGAGTCCTTCTCTCCTTGGATGCTCAGGGAACTCAAGACAAACCCTTCCCAGGCCACAGTCACATCTCTTCACGTCTAACCAAGGGACAGATGATACACAAACTGCAGTGGATACAAGTCTCATTGCACAGGGAAAGGAGAAATAAGAGGAAAGAAAATAAGCTTTCTGCTTGAGGATGCTTTTTTTTTTGCCTTAAAGTAGCTTTAGGAGAGGGCTGAGAGCAAGAGAGTATGTTAAAAAAACCCCAATAGACTAGGTCATTTTCTCTTGCTGCCTTCTGGCCCCAAAAAATGAAAGATTCACACAAACCTGAAAAGCAAAAGAAAATACTACTTACTGAGTAGACATACTGCCCAAAAGCTTACTGGGTTCTACACCAAGAGTGTTCTGTACAAGAGCCTGCTCTTCACGCAGACTGTGCAGCCAAGAATGCTGTGCTCTGATTCATGTGCTTTGGTTCAGTGCCCAAATATTGCTATTTGATAAGGTTATTAATTACTGTGTTGTCTAATTTTTGCTGTGCAAGAACTCCCTATAATTGGCTTACTCCTTTAAGATGCTTATTCCTTTCACTACAGTAGTGCGTGTGTCAGGGCACAGCTCTGTGTGTGTGTGTGCGCGCGCGCGAGCATGTCCTCTCTGAGTTCTCTTAATTTCTTACATACCTAAGCTGTGAAAACCCACAAAAGCCAATATTTACACCCCAAAATGACTATTTTACTATTACTATAGGAGAGAAGGAAGCGACAAATGAATACTAGAACCATATCCCAAGGCAAATCTTTAAGGAACATGAAGGGGACAGATAGAATAAGGTGTTCTGCCTTCAGCTCTATCCCCAAGTTACTCTCTTCAGTTCAAACATGAACTTTCAGCACCTATTTCTCTGTCCTATTTTTTGTCTGCTTCATCTTTATAATGTTTTGCAGCAGGGAGTATCTTGCAGAGAAAAAAACCAAAATAAAGCAAGTGCCAAACCCCCTGCCAGATCCATCTTGATCCCAGTTTGATGCCCCAACAATTACTACAGTACAATAAAGAGGGTAACTGGGGAGTTTTCTCAACCTGCCTTAGGGGTGGAGAAAAAGTGACAGGAAAATAGTCTGACAATTACACAGAACATTTGTGTTTCATTAGCAGCTCTTGAGCACAAATATTCCCGCAGGTACCAGTGGGAAAACCAACAATAACCACCAATGACTTTTAGGGCAATAGGAAAATTGTTCCTTAAATATGATTTTTTGATGGGAAACAGAAACATTAACCATTTAAGGTCTAACTCCACCTAGAAACAGAACAGGTATGATGTGTTCAGTCAGTTACAGACATAGGCGATGGCAGGGGCTTTGAGAATTCCTCTTCCACCATAATTTGCACTGGGAGACATCAATACCTGAACCCTCCACATGAAGCATTGTCTAATCTCTTCTCTAAAACTCTGCTGCAGATGAACCCAGGATCGCCACAGCACTGTTTTCCAGTTCCTTTTCTCATTGTGTAGTGAAAAAGTTTGCTTCTTATCCACCCTAAATCTCACTTCCTTCTTCCCACTTATCCCATCTGCAGCATACACTGAAAAATTCTCATGACCAGCTTCCAAGAACTGGGAGATCACTCTTCCACTGCATACTTTGCCCTTCAATTCTTTATTTTCCAACTCCAAACTAATTTAACTAATTTTTTTTTTTTCCGGCTTTCCCTCTTCTGCACAGTTTTTTTAAACATTTAATTCTTTTTGTTGTCCCACTCTGAATGCTCTGCAGTTTCCATGCATCTCAAAAGGCTTGTGCCAAAACCAGACACTCTTGTGAACCTGTATATCCAATTTTTCACTCTGATGTGCAGCACTTCACACTGGTTTGACTGTGCTCATCACTCCATTTTTCTAGATGGTTTTGAATTCTGAACCTTCTTCCCAAAGTACATTCAGCCCTCTTAGCTAAGTGCAAATCTTCTAAGCATATATGCATTCCATTGCCTAAGTTATTAGCAAGAGTATGGGATAAAAGTAGGTCTGGGGCAGAAGCCCAGTTGAAATGCCTTCTCAGTATGGCAAAGAGCCATGAGAACTATTCTTCGATGTCTATGTGTCCAGTAAAAATATCATCAATTTCAAACTTATCAAAAAGCTGATTGGAGTGTTGGATATGTGAAGGAGCTGGAGGTCAAAGGACAACTTTGTGAACAACTTAAAGCCTAAGAGTAAGAGTACATTTGAGGAAAATCACAATCCGTTGGTGGATGATTTGCCAACAAAAAAGTTGTTGAATGTGCTTGCTGATACATTTGCCCAGCAATGCTGCAAAAGGCCTCACACAGGCACTATGGTCTTCTGATCCAACAGATGCACCCAACTTGGGCATTGACACAGCAGTGAGAAGAACGGCAAAGCAACCACAGTAAATACCTCCCTCAGACTGTAGAAAGAGCACTTTCCCAAAAGCCGTATCTCGCTGTGAATCCCATCAAGTTCACAGAATCATAGAATCATTAGGGATTGGAAGGCACCTCGAAAGATCATCTAGTCCAATCCCCCTGACACAGCAGGATCACCTAGACCAAGTCACACAGGAATACATCCAGGTGGGCTTTAAACTTCTCCAGTGAAGGAGACTCCACAACCGCCCTGGGCACCCTGTTCCAGTGCTCTGTCACCCTCACTATCAAGAAGTTCCTTCTCATAATTATGTGGAACCTCCTCTGTTTCAGCTTACAACCATTGCCCCTCATCCTATCACTACTTGACACTGAGAGCAGCCTGGCTCCATCCTCCTGACACCCACCCTTCACATATTTAGAGACATTAATGAGGTCACCCCTCAGTCTCCTGTTCTTCAAGCAAAAGAGACCTACAGGCCTCCTACCAGACTCTGTCCCATTGACCACTACTCTCTGGCTTCCATCCTGCAGCCGATTCATGATCCACTTCGCTACCTGATCGTCCAGACCACACTGCCTCAGTTTGTCTGTGAGGATGCTGTGGGAGACCGTGTCAAATGCCTTACTCAAGTCAAGATAGACCACATCCACCACTCTGCCATTATCTATCCACCTGTTTATGCCCTCATAAAAGGCTATCAGGTTGGTCAAGCATGATTTCCTCTTGGTGAAGCCATGACCCTCCTGTCCTTGGTGTGCCTAGAGACAGTGTCTAGGACAAGCTGTTTCATCACCTAGGGTGGCTCAGAGTGAGGGTGGTTAGCAGATCGAGAGAGGTTCTTCCTCTCTTCTACTCTGCCCTGGCAAGACCACATCTAGAGTATTGTGTCCAGTTCAACTTGGTCTAGGTGATCCTGCTGTGGCAGGGGGATTGGACTAGATGATCTTTTGAGATCCCTTCCAATCCCTAATGATTCTATTACATGATTCTACAAAGTCCAAGGCAATGGCTACCATTATGAGAGCTCTACTGGTGATACCAGCAACATGTTACACCAGAAGATTCACTAGTTTGTTTAGAGCCAAAACTAACCGAATGCCTTAGACAGCCTGAGTATTTGAAAATTCTAATTTTACTTTGCGAGATCAGATTTCCATCATACACTTGTTGATACACATCAGGAGAAAGAGAAGCCCATAGGTTCCCCCATGTTTGCACTCTTGTCATGCAGGATTAGAACTGGACTCCTGATCTAAAAGCCTGTCACAAATCTGGACTTGAAATACAATGAATTAATAACTAGGTGACTAGATGTCAGCTTTATGAAGTACACTACCTGCATAAATTTCACCCAGTGCAGTTGCTTGTCATTTCCAGTGCCCCTGGAGACCCCAACTGATAACTCTGGCACATTGCTTTGCAATCCATTATACAGATGAAGTTTTACGATAAACCCTTCCTTCTGAATGACTCCTATTTTACAGATTCAATCAGAGTGAAGGCTCAAGGGCTTCCATCCCCCATGGCCCAGATAAGGTTATGGAGGGTACGTCTTAGTAAGGATTTTGCAAGCTGTGTGAATTATTAAAGTCCTTTGTGATATAATGACAGACCTATCGGGTTATTTGTTTATTCTGTGTATAATTCATGACCCTCTTGGGAACTAGACAGAAGCAGGATAGCTTGTTGCTTCTTCTTTTCCGTTCCAGTAAGCCCTCATCATCAGAAGAGTAGGATATGCACTTTTGGTTGGAGATGAGAGAGGTTTTTTCACAGCCTGGAGAAACAGTGAACCTGTCACTTGAGCATGTCAGACTAGAAGACAGTCTGGGTAGCGTTTCTATGTTACACCACCTCTAAAGCATATGCAAATACCTTTGCGATTAGATGCCATGCATGGCCCTATGCTCCTGTACTACTACTGAGCAACAACAGGACTATCCAAGCTGATGCAAACTTCTGCAAGACTTCAGGATAGTTCACAACAACCCAACAATGACCTCTTGACTATGAACAGTGTAAGATACTGGACAAAGTGAAAGAGCTCCCCTTGTCTGGGTCATTTGTGTAAAGCATCAAGTCAAGATATGGGGCACAGCACTATAAAGGAGTGCTATATCCTGATGACCAGAATAGTGTTTTGAATACATACATTGTAGCCATCTCTTATGTCTCTAGTGGGTTGTTTAAAGGGTGAGGGAGAGATATTATGCCACCGCAGCAATGAGAAAATAAAAGATTGACTAGAACCCTGACAAGAAAGAGCTTCCCAATGTGCTCTTGTTCATGCAACAATGCACACTACCAAACAATGATCCTGCTGCCAGGCAGAGTCACAGTGCTATGGAGAGCTACATCAAAACACGAATAGGGCCAAGCTGAAAAGGGCCCGCTGGGGAGCTGTGACTCACCCCAGGACTCCAGAGGTTGGCTTTCATCTGATCTGGAACAGACTAGACACCCAATGACCACTCTGATCACTCAAATATAAGCCACATTACAGAGTCTGATAGAAGACGGCTGACTAGTCAGACCTCTGCTGCATTTGCATCTCCAAATTCTGTCCTTGCCAAGAAAACAGATCATTAACCTCTGCCACAAAGATCTCCTGCTATGAGAGCTATTTAGGGACATGTGTTACAATTATTCTTCAGCCTCTACACATATTAACCTAAGTCTTCTGGGGTTTTGGAAGTAGCTTCTCACAGCATCATATGCAGCATTGCTTAGGGGCTTTTGGGGTGTCACTGTCACTAGGAGCCCATATAGTTAAATCCTTCATTTTAAACAACCCCTCTCCTCACTATCTCCCTACCTGAGCAATTCCTGGCTCCTAAGAGAACATTGTAATAATTGTTATTATAAAGCACTTAGCAATGCTCACTCATTGCATCTCTCACCAGCCAAACACCAAGAACCCTGTTATTTCATATGTAGTTGCCTTCATTTGCAGACACTCTTCATTGTGTTAGTCCCTTTCAGCAATGAAATAAAAAGGGCTGGGGGTGGAGAGCATTATGCCATTACATCACTACTTTGAGATACACATCTAAAAGCTGCCTGCAAGACCTCTCCTGCTGTCAGACACGCTCCAAGGCAGGGACAGGAGAAGCAGGAAGCCCAGCTTAGTTTTGTCCCAGTGCTGCCACATCACTCGGAGCACTACAGCAACAGGGATGAAAGCACCAGCTTTCACAGTTCACCTCCTCTCTCCTCTTCCCCATCCAGCTAGGAAAAACATCGCTTCCTCCACAGGGAAGAACTACATATGTGAAACCTTTCCTTTGAAAAGGGTATGAGCCCATTGAAATGGAGGTGACTGAACCACAATGGAAATACTCAGAAGGTACTATGGGATTTGATGTTCTGCTCAGTTTCAGTTTCCTCACCTCAAGCTGCAGTAGGCTCTTCACAGCAGAAAGGAGGAAACTTCTTGCCCTAGAGGACTCTGTGGAAGGAAAACACTGTGCTGGAGCACCTTCAGGAATGAGAATCCTAGGTCAAGTACCTTGGGAGTTTCCCCTACTGTGAGAAAACATCATCCTGCAGCAAGCTTTTGAATGAGGAAAGGTCACTAGGGAGCTCTGCTGGAGCCTAAGCACAGATGTGTTCCTGTCTCTGTCAGATGTCTGGAGCTAATAAGCCAGCAGTGCACCCCCAGCCTTCCTTCACAACTATCACAGCTGCCACCCGCATTCCCTCCACAGTGCAATACCATAGCAAAACAGCCCATCAAACATTGCTTCGAAGAGACTGATCAACCTTAAACTGTCAAATCCTCCTAATATGGCTTACAAAAAGATTTTCCACTTCTTCAGGAGGGAAGAATGGAGCTATGAAAGTGAAGCTGTAGTCACATCTGGACACACTTTTGAGGAGCAGAGCAACTCAGTGTCCTAATGCCAGATTTGATGTCTGCTCTCAAACACTAAAGCAGGAAAGTCACACCCTTATGAACACTCCAGAGCAGGCTCCCAAAGGAAGTCAGGACAAAAGAAGTGTTTCCCTGATTGATTAGAACTGGGTTAGAGATCAGTTGAGCAATCTGAATGTACATATATCCATGGGCCCAGATGGGATGCACCCACAAGTGCAGAAGTCATTACTAGGCCACTCTCCATCATCTTTGCTAACTCATGTGGATCAGGAGAGATCCCTAGGGACTGGAGGATAGAAAATGTTACTCCAATCCTCAACAAGGGTAAGAAGGAGGACCCAAGTAACTACAGACCAGTCAGCCTCACCTCCATCCCAGGAAAGGTGATGGAACAATTTGTCCTAGAGGTTGTCTCCAGGCACATCAAGGACAGGAGGGTCATTGGGGACAGTCAGCATGGCTTCTTCAAAGGCAAGTCATGCTTGACCAACCTGATAGCCTTTTATGAGGGCATAACCAGGTGGATAGATAATGGCAGAGTGGTGGATGTGGTCTATCTTGACTTGAGTAAGGCATTTGACACGGTCTCCCACAGCATCCTCACAGACAAACTGAGGCAGTGTGGTCTGGACGATCAGGTAGTGAAGTGGATCATGAATCAGCTGCAGGATGGAAGCCAGAGAGTAGTGGTCAATGGGACAGAGTCTGGTTGGAGGCCTGTATCTAGTGGAATCCCCCAAAGGTTGGTACTGGCACCAGTCCTATTCAATTTATTCATTGATGACTTGGATGAGGGATTAGGGTGCACTGTCAGCTGGGTGCCGACACCCCAGCAGACTGTGCTGTCATTCAGTGAAATCTGGACAGGCTGGAGAGCTGGACAGAGAGCAATTTAATTGAATATAACAACAGTAAGTGTAGAGTCTTGCATGTGGGTAAGGACAACCCCAGGTACAAGTTGGAGACTGACCTGTCAGAGACCTGTGTAGGAGAAAGGGACCTGGGGGTCCTGCCAGGATGACCATGAGCCAGCAATGTGCCCTTGTGGCCAAGAGGGCAAGCATCCTGAGGTGGATTAGAAAGGATCTGGTTAGCAGATCAAGAGAGGCTCTCCTACCCCTCTACTCTGCACTGATGAGACCACATCTGGAGTATTGTGTCCAGTTCTGGGCTCCTCAGTACAAGAAGGACACAGAACTGCTGGACAGAGTGTAGCATAGAGCCACAAAGACGATGAAGGGAGTGAAACATCTCCTTTATAAGTACAGGCTGAGGGGGATAGGTCTTTTTAGCTTGGTGAACAGGAGACTAAGGGTTGACCTCATTGATGTTTATAAATATGGAAAAGGTGGGTGTCAGAAAGATGGAGCCAGCCTCTTCTCAACGTCATCTAATGATAGGGCGAGGGGCTATTTGTGTAAGCTGGAACATAGGAGGTTCCACATACATATCAGAAGCAACATCTTCACAGTGAGAGTGACATAGCACTGGAAAAGGCTGCCCAGTGGGGTTGTGGCATCTCCTCCTCTGCAGATGTTTAAAACCCGCCTGAACATGTTCCTGTGTGACTAGATCTAGGTGATCCTGCTGTGGCAGGGGGATTGGACTAGATGATCTTTCAAGGTCCTTTCCAATTGCTAACATTCTGTGATTCCCTCCAAGCCCTCAGACACCATGTGCTCACATACAGTTGAAATTAAAGACGAGATAATTCTCTCTCCTGCTTTTCTGAATGAGCATCACCACTGAAACCAAAAACATGTGACATCCAAACCCTCTACAAAGATAATGCCTTGAACTCTTCTGTAAGAGAGAAAAATCCCAGCTCTGCACCACAAGTCTCTCAGTGGGGCCCGTGACATCACCAGCCCCTTTCTATTTAGAATAATGACTTCTTCCACATGCCAAGAGATTTGAAATTACCTGTGAAATATATTTCCCTAGGCACAGGCTCAAGGAGCATGTAAATTACCCAGCTTAATGGCCTCTAGAATTCTCTCTGAGACACACACAGGGAGTAGGAAATGTTCGGATGGTACCTCTGGTACCATCTGAGGTGATAAACACCCAAAGGATGGTCAGAAACCCCACAGTTCCCCCAGTAACTGGTGCCACTAATGAGCACTTGCCTTGAAAAGACAATGGGCACAAGAGATCCGATTCTAAACTAGTGCTCCATCAGCACAAAAATTTAATTTTAAGGAGAGCACTTATTGGGAAAGGTGCCTGACCATAATTTACATGGCACAAGCCGCCAACACAGGGCTTATGCAGCAGAGGGCACCCAATTAATTTGCAAAAGCCAAGTACTAAGCACACTAAGCACTCAGCTACAAGCCCTCTCCCACTCCAACTGTACAGAAAACAGCACTGCCCATGCTTTGATGTCCAGGAAATTGCCAGAGGAGCATCCTTCTGAAAAGCTTCTCATGAGCAAAGACAGTTCCTCCTCTCTCCGTGGCAGAGAAAGGGACAGATACTGTTCCTGCAGTCGAAACCCTCCTGGCATGCTTCTGTTCTTGCTGTTGAACTGAATGTCTTGTTACTACGTAGTGGAAGTTGTATTTCTCTGAAAATGATGAGCACTGATTCATTTGGAGGGAGACAGGAGGTGGAATTATGTGATCCAAGTTGCATTTCCTGCTCCACACTGGCATCTTGGAAACTCTGAAGCCTTGGTTTCATCAGCAAACTGAGCAATAGACACAAGCACTGTTAACAAGGTGCACGCAAAATAAACCCAAACCATTGTAAGAAGTGCAAGACTGAGAACAAGACGACATGCTTATACAGCAATGAGGAGAAGGGAAAATCCCAAGGGCATCACAAAAGAATCATTTCTCTCCCCAGGGAACAAGCCTGAGGTACGCAGGCTTTGCTGCTGATGCCAGCCAAGACTGGCAAACTGGTCAGTTTTTAATGTGAAGTGGACAGAAAATAGGCTAGAAGATCAGTCAAGGATAAGAGAACACCTGGAAGACAGAACCTGGCAATGCAAAAATGGGCCAAATTCCCCAATGTGAATCTCCTCAAAGCAAAGCTGTAAGGCAAGGCATTTGCTGACACTCTTCCAAAGTGAGAACCTGTCCTCATTCTCAACCACAAGCATTTCGCTAATCTACATACTGACAGAAGCTGCAGCATCACAGCACAGTTAACCCACGACACATCTTAACAACAATTTCCAGGCTAATTTCCTCCCTTACATGCATGACACTAAGGGCTGAATCCTGTCTGGACTCCTCACAGCTTTCTGTGCTTAAGATTAACAATATGTCGCTTCTAGTAACACAAACAGTCAAATACAATTCAGGAACAATTACCAGATACATACCAAATCTGAACACCAGAGCAGTAGGGGGAAAACAAAAGGGTGAAAGGAATGACACACTAATAAATATTGTAGCCAAGCCAAATAAGGAAGCAAGGATAGTTTTGTGTAAAATTTAGACAAAAAAATACTATAGACTTGAGATAGTCCTTGCTTTGGTCATGGGATCTGGGCTTTTGTGCAATAAATTTAAACTTTACAGCATTTCAGCAAACTGCAATTTACCCAGTTGGCTGCTCTGGTGTGGAAAGCAACAGTGCTTTTGCCACCAGTTCTACCCAGCTCCTGAAGTATTAGGCTTAGCACACAAATCCTTCATCCAAGAGGGCAAACACACTGAGTAGAGAGACTACAGATATGCTCATTTCTTGTGGCCTTATCGTGCACCTCAGGTAATGCAATGGCTAAAGTATCTCACCTGCAGCCCACAGCAGGTACCTTTTAAGCTCATCACCAGCACAGTGCAATTGCTTCTGTAAGGAGGACAAGTGCCATCCACACCTTTGTTTCTGCAGCTTCTTGGCTTTCTCTGGAAGAAACTTCACACAGAGGAACCCTCATACTATCTTGTGGGATCCAATGAAAAGCAAAATGGCACAAACATGGCAACAAGTAGATTTAACTACTTGTGTTAAATTGAGTAAATTTCACTTGAGTGAAAGCCAGTTATTTCTACTCAAGCTGCCATAAAGCCCTGCCTCCTTTCTCTGGCAAGTGGCAAATCTACTGTTCCACAAGGCAGTTGTGACTCCAGAGAGGAGGACAGGATCTGGCAGCCACTTTCCAATGAGAAGACAGCCATGCACTCATTTGTTTAAGAGTCACCAAATATGTGACATTTATTAAGTGGCCCTTATAAAACACAAAAGGCTGCTTTCAGCACACAGTCATATTCATAAACCACACAAACCAGCCATACTTTCAGCAAAAGGCTCCACTTGGAGCGGAGTCAAGAGAAAAGAGTCAGCAAAAGGACATTCCCACACACCAGCATTGCCACAGGCCAGGCTAGCTGAGCAGTCACAATGATGGAGACCCTTATGCCAAGATGCAGCTCTCAGAGTCCTTTCGTACCTGGCTGCTCCATCCTTGCACCTTGACAGGGAGCACAGGGGGAAGGTTGCGTGTATGGGGTTCACTTATGGAACAAGCCACATCCCAGGAAGAGGAGCCCCAGCCCCCGGCAGGTAGCAAGAGAGACAGCTGGTTACGTTTTTCTCTAAGGACTACATCAATACATAGTGAGGTGCAAGTGACACCAAAGGGTTCAATTTAGCCTTGAGATGATGGGTAAAAAGGTGGTTCTCATGTCAGAAATGCCAACACATGTTTTGTTGCTAGGTCAAGCAGGCAGGCAGGCACTAAATGGGGCTATTTAGAAATTGTGACCAAAGCATGAGCAGAAACTAGATGTGTTAGATGCATTTCTTTCTCTATCTCACATTAAAAATAACATCAGAAGCAACCACAACCACCACTGTACCTAAAAGGTAAAAAGACAAAGGCCTGAAGGTTATCCCCAGTGATAATCTGGTGAATTTGTCCGTCTTTGGGTCTGTGCTCTCAGAAGCACTGTCATTCAGCAGGAAGCAGAATAATGTCATCAGCTTGGTCACCAATCAGCAATTACTGACTTCCCAGTGAACACAGTAAATAAAAAGTAAGAGCTGCATGGAAGAGAAAAATATTGATTCCCCCCCCCCCCTTACTCATGTAATCTATTCTCCCTTTCCCAAAGCAGGCAGGGAGGACTAGAAAGCAGAGTGCCCATGAAGCCACAACACATGCCTAGCTTGCTATCCCAAAACCCTTTTCATCTTGCAGGTCTTGAATAATTAAACTCTGTTTCTTCAGTCCTCTCCCCCCCCCCATGCACAAAATGCTGCCACAGAAGGTTTACTTTTACTTAGGCAATGGGCATGCTTCCCCTTGCAGAGGTACTGGAAGTAATGAGCCCACAGAATACATTCCCCACCTCCCCATCCACTACTGATCCCAAAACGTGACACTACAGTGAACACTTATTAAAGACTTCTAATTTATAAGACTGCCTCAGACATGAGGAAACAGCATTTCAGCTCCTCCTGGGTCTACTGAGTTTGTTATGGAGCAATAAAGAGATGTTCAACCACTCACAGCCCAGAATCTGATTCAATCTTCAACACTCAATGAAGTCAGAATACCAGGTGCTTTGCTTGGCTTAAGCCTGTCTCTGTCTTGGTGTCCATGATACTGCTGCAAAAACTCTCTGAACCCCACCACACATTAGAAACACAAAGCCTGCGCTGCTGACCCTTGCTGCATCATACTGGAAAGTCTTCACTGGCCACAATAAAGAGAAATTTATCACATGAAACAGAAGAGCTCTGAGAATTCCAGTACAAGAATATACCTGATTGAATACAAATTAAACTGGTTAAATTTCATCTATTTTCAAAGCCTAAGGTCAGTTCTGAAAAATATTTAGAAATATATCCCTTATTTTGTTTTCTTACTGGGAGAAAGAACAGGAACTCAGACTATAGATGTGGGATTCTTCTGCACTGAAGAATATGGAGTGCCCAGTGAAGAAACAGCCTGACAGCAAACCATACTGGCAGCTTGCAACATGAGAAAGTTTCAGGATCCAGATCTGTTATGAGCTGAAAGCCATTAGTATTAATAAGGAGAATCATATCCTCATTTGTCACTTCAATGGAGATGGATACAACACTCTTCCCAATTCTTTCCACCAATTTAACAGTTTAAGGGGTAACTTTGTTTGTGCTCAGAAGGCCAAGAGGCCTGGGAGCCTGAAAGCGTGGGGAAAGCTCTATTTATCAGCAGAGCATTACCAAGCAAATGGTAAGCAGCAGCAGCTACACTGTGAACCCGTGCTCTGCCACCGCATCACTGATTCTGAGCTCTGAAACAGTGTTCCAGCAGAAGCAAGGCAAGCCAGCATGCTGCTGCCAGCCTCCTAGTGCCTTCACTCTCCCAGATGGATAACAGTGACTTAAGACTCCTGCAGGACATGCACTCCCCAGGTTATGCAAGGCAAACCCACAGCGTTTGCTATGTGTGCCTGCAAGCCTTCCTACCACCATCCAACAAAGTCTGTCCAACACCAGTTTGATCCTCCATTTAGCGACTTCTAGATAAGAAAACCTCACTGAAATGAGTCTACACTTTGCAGCAAATATCCTTGCAAACTTTCCTACAGATAGGAAGTTTCCAGTGTTTTCATCAGGAAATCAGATTTTCATCCTTCTCTATCCTTCTGTCAGCACTCCCCATCTTCCCCCACAACCCCTTCCCTGAAGTACAAGTTGGTCTCCAACGCTAGGTAGATATGTGCTCCGATGCACAGCATGATCTAAGTCACACTTCATTTGTCTGCATACCTCATCACCTGCACAGGAAAATAGCCACTCCTCCACTTGCTGCCTATTTCATTTTCTTTGTCCTCCAGCACGCACATCCTGCACCTTCTTAGCAAAACTCTTCTATGTACAAAGCTACAGCCAAGGGGCTTCACATTACCTGCACTCCATTGCTGGGTTACTGGTGAGCTCAGGAGCTTCATAAATATTTCAAGCTATACAACTTCTGTCAGGTAAATGAATGTGCTTTTGGTAACCCAGCACTTCACCTGTCCTACCACAGCAATACACACGCTCATTGCGGGCACAATCCATATTGATTCTTTAATTCCTCATGTGTCAGTGCAGGACAGGGTAGCAGAACAGCTTTGGCACCAGCAGAATCCAAGGAAATTCCAACTCTGTCCACAGCTTCAGTGGATTCATAACTGGTGCAACAGTAGCTCCAGCCTAGCTCAGGGAAAGAGCAGCTCCATTGGCACCCTTTGTGTCCAATGAAAGACTGTGATCTGAGGAGCAGGAAACTCATTAACAATCTTTTCAGTGCAAAAATTTTAGTTATTTTTGACATAAATCAGAGCTAAAAATCATATTACACCCTGTGCTTCTTGGGTTTAACTGTAGGCACACAAAGGTACTAGGCTCACTGGAGAAATGTAAACGCAGCTTCTGGTTTGGCACCTTTGCCCGAGCATTTAGCATCATCACAGCTATTGCACTAAGTAGGTTATAGCCCTAGTTAGCACCCAATGTGATTGCTATCAGCAATTACCTCCCCTAAAGTTCTCCAGAGAAGGCCAGATTCTGCATCTACTGAAAGCAATCTTCCCCTCATCAAGGGAAAGGATCCACCCTGCAACAGCTTCTGCACAGCCCCCACCAGACTGAGCTCCAGCTTCCAAGCCTGGTAGCTTAATCAGAGGCAAGAACAATGACCTTGGGCAGTTAATGAATAGCTACAGCAACCACAGACCTGCTGCCTTTGTCGGATCCCTGTGTCTCTTGCCCTGCAGCCCTTTCACCCATCACAAGCTGGTCTGGCTAAATATCCAGATCACTCACATATCACTCAACACTTGGCTTTATAATACAAGAAAGTCTTTTGGTCTGGGTAAATGCTTAGTTTTTCTTATCATATTTATGACCAAAAGATATGCCTCAGACAGAACAGGAAGTCATAGGACGACTGCTAAAGTTTTAAAGAAAATCTACACACGTTCCTAAAAGATAAAGTGATTGAAAAAAAACATGAAGAAAGGCCTGAAGAAAACTGTGTCATCTGCTTGTTGATACAAACCAGCTTTCCAGTAACAACAGTTTGTTCAACCCCAATAATAAATAATAAACTTAAGGATAAATGCTGGACTAAAGGAACAGCTCTAAGACAACAAAGCACTACCAACACCCCAGAGAGGGAAAAATAATTTTGCTAACAAAACACATTTTGCTTTCAGGAAGCTCCTGGAAAAGTAAATATCAAAACATTCAGATACTGTCCTTTCATGCTGAATATTTCATTCAAGTATTTTTGCTTGGTAATGACATTCATCTCACTTGAGTATTTCACTGGCTGAAAAAGAAAAGCATTGTCTAAACAGTACCATTTGTGCACGAGTACAATGTTACAGTGTGCAGATGCCCCAGCACTTCAGCCCTCAAGAGCCTCTCTGATGGCTTTTCAAGCCAAACACCAGGAAGCTTGTTCAAGGATAAATTTTGAGGTTCCCATTCAGGCCCTGTGTAACCACCACCAGCTTTTAAGTGGCTGCTGCACACACACACCCCACACAAAGCTTCTTTCCAACAGAGCTTCCAAACTATGCCTGTCAAACACAAGCCTACTTCTACCCTTAGGTCTATGGGCAGGAGTCTCATTGGTTTCAGTGAGAACCCACATGCTCTCCCAGGAGAATTTAAATCCAAAAATTTTCATTGAACACAGCTGAAAACTCAAGCTCCTGAAACTACAGTCTTGAAGGGAGATCACTGCAGGCAGAACACAGTGCTGAGGTACACCAAGGACAGTCCAGAGAGTAGTAATGCCCTGCTGTTTGGTGCCTGTCCCTTCCCCATGTGAGACGTGTAGGAAGCATTCAGCAGCAGTGACAATAACATTTTTTAAAGCACCAAGTATACACTGGAAACACCTTTTAGGAAAACATCTAGTTCATGTCCAGGGCTGTTGGTGTACCTCTGGGTAGTTCAGGATACCTCTGTCCCAGTGTGGACTCTGCAGTGATGTGCAGCCTGCATGGGACTGTTGCAGGGACACAGGGTGTTTGTGCCTCTGCTGGGTACATGTTCTCAGAGATGTGGCTCAGCCCTGGCAGGGATGGAGCAACATTATCTGTCAGTCACTTGTGGGGGCAGATTGCCATCCCAGGGAGCTATCTCTGCTCAACCAAGTGTAGCAGGAGACAAGCAGGGCCATCTCCCTATTTCTTTGCTCCTTTCCAGACAAGTTCCCTTCCCAAGCATCAAAACCACAATTGGAAATTATTTTCTGACTGCACAGCAGGTGGGCAGTAGAATAAGAAAGGGAACTTACTTTACATGGCATCTCACAAACCCTGAAACATCCAGCCCTAACAGAGTTATTTATTCCAAGTCCTGCTAGCCGAGATATGCCAATCAGAACCAGCATCATTAATCTCATTTGGGGTGAAATGACACAAGTCCAAATCAACACCTGCTAAAAGGAAGCAGTTAAATTAGCAGAAGTGACCTCAAGCCCATCTTCCAGTGGTGGATGTAACTCATTAGGCCTTTCTGATCTCTAGAGTAACCTTCACTACCCACTGTAACAGGAACACTTCCAGCATTCTGCCCAAAACTACTGTCTGTATCTGACCAGTGCTACAGCTCATAGTGGAGGGGCAGTCCCAGACCCTACTCTTCAAGCCAGCACTTTCCCCTGCAGACATGCCTTTCTCCTCTGGCCAGCTGGTCCGAGGTGCCCTGCAGAGTCGTGCTGAAGCCAAGCCTCAGCAGCAACGTGCTGCTATGCTGCACACACCTGCTTCCTCACAAGAAGCAAATGGCTCACCACCCTCTAGCAGATGGCAATTTTCTTTCAAGTCCAAGTGACAAAAAGCCTCTGTGCTAAGTGAAGGGGGGGGGGTGGTGTTGCTCTGCTCCCAGGCAGCACTACTGGCAGCCCCATTCTCCAGCACTCACAGGCACCTAATCCCCCCTAACAGGAGGGGACGGCAGTCCAGGTGCAGGACTCCCCTGATTGACCAGGCTTTGAATCATCTCATACCAAACATCTCTGAAATTCAAGCAGAGGTTGTTACTGTGCTGCCACAGGAATCTCTCTGCTTATTATTTAAGAGAAAAATTAACTGCAACCAACAGCCTCTCCTTCCACAGCCATTAATCCTGTTGACCACACAGAGGAAAATTCTTGTGCGTGACCACTCCTAAAAGGAGCCTTGTCTGTCAGGGGACATCACCTAACATGCCCGCCCCAATGGGCTTGTTCCAATCTGGGATTTCGCTTTTTAAATCTCAATGAGAATTTTCCCTTTTGGACAACTGGCTGAGCCGAGCCTTCCTTAGCTCAGTGTAAGATGATTAAAACCATGCTACCCGGGAGGAGATAGATAATATGGAACACCAGCGATTTATCAGGGACAGAACCAAGAATCAACACACAGAAGCACTGATGATAATTAATACAATTGCAACCAAAAATTAAAAAAAACCCCAAACATTCTTTATTTTCTTCTCCCCCCACCCCCGAGGCAATATACCCTAATTGTTCAGTCTGCTGCCTGTCATAATGAAACTGTTCTGGGGCTGCTTAAAAAAAGCAGCCTTATTTCTGAGAGTCCTGTAGGGAAAGATTACTTAAGTGATTTACAGAGAAAGCCTCCAAAGACAAACAAGGTTTCTAATCAATGCTCTGAATCACTCACAAGGATGCTTTGTCCAAAGTAGGAGGAAATTAGCTCCTAACAGGAAGAATTTAGCAGCCCATCTCATCAGCTCAACTCAATGTCTGATTGACAAACCTTCCAAAAACATTTAAGTGATATCCAGTGTCCAGAAAACCAAAAAGGGTGCGAAAAAGTAATGGCTTCGGGAGGGGGAGCAGTCAGTGAAGGCAGCTATTCAAGCTTTGATGTTAACTACCATTGCACTCTTTCCTCCCATTAAATATTTGCTTCCCAAGAGGACAAACATGTAGCCCCAGGGCTAAGCTCATGAGGAATTTCAGCCCACATCACAGCATTAACCTGCTGCCCACCGGTTGTGCATCATTATCAGCAAATATCCATTAGGGTCTCTGTGTTTGCAGAATGGGTCATAAGAACAAAATGAGCAAGAAGATACCCCATCAAGATGAGTCTCATGCCCCCTCTGCATCTCTTTTCCACATGCAGCCAGGCAGCAGTATTTCCCACCAGGGGCACACACAGAATTAGTGACATTTTTGGCAACATCCCTTTATGTTTGCAAGAAATTATGAACCTTTGACAGAGTTCAGTTTTTACTCAACTTGCCTTTCTTGCTACAGAATCAAGCCCTATGTAACAAGGCCACGTTGCTAACAAAATCGGTACAAATATACTCTAAAGTACCCAAAAACCCCCCTGCTTTGACTGGGAAGCCAGCACAGTTTATTAGAATAATACAGATAACAATCAATCTGGGTGAGGGAAGGATAATGCATTATTTACTACTTATATGCCTCTCAAGTATGTCTCTCCCAGGTTAAGAGCCTTCTCACAAAACTTTCTGCAGTTAGAAAAAAGAGACACGGTTCTCACTGGTTAACTGGTACCCAGATGAGTTTTGTAGTTTCTACAATAGCATTTTGCATTTTATATTTCAGGGAAAAAAGCAACAACTTACAAACCCTGAAAACACTGCTAAAATGTCACAAACATCCCATAGACTTTATCTGTGCTTCAGCATGTACATAATCCCCTTTATTGCTACAGGGATCTTGTGGAAATGATTAGTATTCACACAAGAGCAATGCCGTATCAGGCCATAAGGCTGTGGCACTTGGAGAAGCCACACATTCCCTCTCCTTGCCTCCCCCTGTAGGTAGAACATTTCTCAGGGTCTTATTCGGAACAATTTCTGCATTTCCGTGACAGCAGGGAAAGGGAACCCATCAGCTCCCAAAGGTCAAAGATATTTAGAAATATGGATACGTGACCTAAAAGCATCCAGAATGAATCTGTATGAAAGGGAGTGGTACTTCTGAAAAAACAAGGAGTACCAAACACCAGTGCCTTGGGTGAAGCCAGATATTAGCAGGGTGAGCCTCATTTCTCAAATAAACAATGCTGGTACTTCTGCCAATAAACCTTTCTAGAAGGCCAGTAAAAACATACTTGGAGCTCAAAGATGCTAATCTAAAAGGCTTTCAAAAATACTTCCTAGAATATCTACAGAAACAACATATTTCTACTCTTAAGCAAATCAAATATGACGAGAAAATTGTGGCATCAAGCAGCACATCCACTGGGGAAGCACAAAGTTAAGGGCAACACTGCTATTATTAACTCTATGTCATTGAAATCTTTTCCCCCACCTTCAGAAACACAGGCTGTGAGGACGCAGTGTCAGCCTTTACTTTGGATTGTCTGGATTATGTGTTTTTCCCCCTTCAGTTTTGTATCAACAAACCTCAGCATTTCGTAATGGAGATGACAGATGCTTAAAATACATCTCGGCAAGATTCAAGATTTCCCCTGGCTGTGTGGAAGTGGATGGGGCTTCGGGTTATCATGGTACATGACAGAGCTGGATGTGTTTACAAGTATTCCCAAACATTAACTTCCAAATGGTTCGTTTTCTTCCCCCCCAAAAAATAAAATCTATTTATATCCTTCCTGCAACGACTGTCCAAGTCCCCCACCCCCTCACCCAAACGAGCCGCTTTTCCACTTTCAGCAGATCGCAGCCAATTTCGGTCGGTCCAGAGGGAGGAAGAGGCAGGTCCGCGGCTTGGATCGCCTGTGGAACTGCCCAGCCGGTGTCAATTCGTGCTCAAACTCTAGTGGGCACGGCCGTTCGAGGGTACCGTACTGAGTGCTTGGAACGCGGGAAACGGGGACTCACACACAACCCCCAAACAAATCCAAGAAGAAGTCCTTTTCCGCCTGTCCCCCCTCTCCGCACACCCCTACTCCGCCGGGCACCCGCCGGCGAGGGAACTTTGCGCTTTCGAGCAACTTTGGGTCCGTTCGGCGCTGCGGGAGCGGGCGGAGACCCCCCGCGCCCGCATCCACCGGCAGCACTGCAGCGGCGCCGCCGCCGCTCCCCCCCGCGCAGGCCCCGCGATGCGCTGCCGGGCCGGGCCATGCCGAGCCGAGCGGTGCTGGGGGGGTCCCGGGCGGGCGGCACTTACGTGTGCTGCTGGGGGAAGCTGTAGCCGTGCGCGGCAGGGGCGGCGAGCAGCAGCAGCAGCAGCAGGGCC
>VXBP01007155.1:123749-147596 GCA_013400115.1 Rhinopomastus cyanomelas | reverse complement strand
GGCCCGCGCGGGGCGGGGGCGGCGGGCGCTGCGCTGCCGGTCGGAGCCGCCATCGCCATGTTTCCATTAACGGCGCGGCGGGGAAGGGGCAGAGGCGGCCCCGGGGGCGGCTCCCCCCGAGTCCGGGATTGTGGGGTGAAGGGGGGATGGAAGAGATGGAGAGGCAGCTCCGCGCCGGTAGCGNCGAACCCCTCCCTGGCCCGAGGTCTGTCCCCCGCCGCTGCCCCCCGCGGTGGGTTCTGTCCCCCACCTTTCCAGATGGACCTCGTTGATCCTTCCTATCCCTGTGGTGGCTTTTGCCCCCCGCGGAGTCGTGGTACCGTGGCAGGTACCACGTTCTGCTCAGGGGACAGAACCACAAAATCTCTCAGATGGGAAGAGACCTTTAAGGTCATCGAATCCAACTACTGACTCAGATCGGGCAGTGTCGGACATCGACAGTGAGTTGAGTGGGAGAAGGGTGTTGTTTGAATGCGTCTTGACTTTGGGAGTCTTCATGAGTGCAGTCCGAATGTTCCAAATAACAGAGTCCCTACACAGAGCCCCAGATCACCAGCAGGTCTGGGCCAGGCTGCCCATGGCCTGTAGTTTTGTAACACTGTGGTGGGGAGCTGCAGTGTCAGTTCAGCTTCTCCAAACACAAGCACAAGGCACTTGGCCTTATTGAAACCGACCTCCAGCGAGTCACCTGCGGCTGGCAAAGGCAGAAATGACACCCACTGGCGCACCCACCAGCTCACCCACTCCCTCTCCAGACAGCATAGACCTGGCCATGATTACCCAGCACCACTCTGCCCTCTTGAACTTCCAATAAGATGTAGTATCAGTGAGACTGTCCATATCTGAACAGATCTCCTGAGGAAGAACATCACTAAGGACCCACAGCGCTGCAAAGACGTAAATGCAAGGACAGGCAGGATGGGATCCCTCAACTGCTGGAGGTTTAAAGACTCTCCAGATTGGGAAAGGAGGAGGATTTCTATCAGGAGAGGGGACTTCTTGGGAATGCTCTGTGCCATGGTTTGCAGGAGTTTTCTGCTGACAATGAATAGAGTTGCCTCCATCCTTTGCATCTGATGCTCCTGATACCCTGCGAGCATTATGAGAGTCACCTGAACTCATATGGTCACATCTAAATGCACCACAAATGTCATGAAGTGAGGAGCAGTGATAATGGAAACAACGAGGATATGATGCACCAACTCCAGCTCAAGATGGTTCACGGAGTCAATTCCTTTTTTTAACAAGATGAAGAACCACTCATGTCGGAAGTCAGCAGTAAGTCCCCACACTTGAATCCAGAGAACTGGACTTGCAAAACCATCAGACACTGACCTGACTTGTTCAACAGAGAGACATATATGTGCAGAGCTTAATATTTCAGTAAAATATTAAGAGATATGGCAGCCATCCCTCTCCAGCTCCTATGCCACATGCAGACTATGATTATCCTTTGCACACTCACCAGGATATGGTCTGGTTTTACATCACATCTACTACACACAGTTTAAGCTGGGTTTGCATGGACTGTTCCAGTCGAAATCACAGTTACTGACCTGTCAGTCAGTCAGAAGCTACCCATTTACAACCTCTACGTGTGTTTCAGCAGCAGTAAATGGATAATCTCTAGCGTATACATGGGAAACAGAGCAACAATAGGATAAACAGCTTGTCCCTTGCTGGCAGAGGTAGCAGCAGACAGTAAACACTCTCCATTGTGTAGAATTTGGCTTTTCAAACTCTTGAAATACAAATTCTGTTGTCTGTCACATCCATACTTCTTTTCCCAGAGGACCTGGGTTAGCATCTGTCTAACAGGCAAAATGTAACTCAAGATATGGGCCCATAGGGTCTAGATTTCAGGCTCCTATTCTAACAGGATACCCAGTGTCTACAGGGCGATGCTGCATTTGCCAGATACCCTTTATAATATGAGATTTTTCTGCATTGTGCAATCTGATCCCCTGTCCTGTAAAAAAAGCTCGGGGACACAACTGTGTACAGCCACAGCTAGCAATAGCAATTCCAAACTCCTGGCATCCACTGGCTGTGTCTGCTCTACAATTGCAAATACATTGCATGTACATGGCAGCCCCAGCGCAGAATGCTGCAACCTGTTGTGCTTGAACTGTGTGCATGTATGGAGCCACTTGCCATCGCAGGCACAGTAACCCGACACACTCAGAGTGACTTGAGTTTTTTATTTATTTGAGATGTGGCTCCCAAAAATCCTTACAATGGTTTTGTTTTAATCCAGGTATCAGCTTCCTTTAGAGCATCATTTGACCTTGTAGTCCTAACAGTGGGAGAAGACCTCTAGTAGATGTCAAGTAATTGATTTCAAATGTTGCTTGTTTGGGTTTGTCAACAGCAAAGCTTTGCTGATACATCCCTGTCTTGAAAGAATAGTCCTGCACTACTGAGGTGCACATTTGGGTTTTGTTCTGTGTGATGGTTTTTCTTTGATATTTCAAATGTTTTTGCTGTGATGTCTGCAGCCCTTACACAAACAGGTTAGTTTGCAGTAGACTGCTTGGAAATAGTCTTAAATGTAAAGAGGCAAAATCATGGAAGTAGCAGAGATACATGGCAAGAAAAAAGTGTTGGTTCCCACCTCACAACCAAAGTAATTTCTTCAAGTACAGCTGTACACAAACCTATTGGTGTGACTCCTTTTACCATCACCCTTAAAAATATTGTGAGTTTATTTTCCAGGTTGTGCATAGGAGAAAGCAACATCCAGAAGTTGCACAAAACTTTGTTTTATAAAGACCTTATAAAACAACAATTTTCAAAATCAGCACTACATTAGAAGGGAGAGAAGTAAGTCAGTCAGGTCATCCTCTACCTAGCGTTAGGAAACAGGAAATGCAATGTCACTACATACTTAACCCTTTAGTATTTTTGTGGCAGGTGCTGCTACACTGTGGCCTGTTTGAACCACTGTCTAACTTGTAGCACCGAACACCATGAAGGTGCACAAACACGGGTTTGAGCTCCAGCTGTAGTATGTCAGTGTTAGCTCCAGAGCTAGTGCTAATCAGCCTAAGGTTGCAGCAAAAACCCATAATCTATGCAGCACTCTGTGAAATTCGGCGCTACACAAATACTGACAGGGCTGAAGCAAAACAGGCAACACCACTGCCATTCTTCAACAGCTTTTAGTGGAGAAGCTATGTAGGAGGAGGCTGTCTAAGTTGTTCTTATGATTGATTTATTTGCAAATGCAGGTGAACACTGGAAAAGGTGTGAGTTTAACTCTTCCCTTACTGATGATTTCACAGGTAAACTGTGAGCCATTGCAGTCAATACATGCTGCACGCATTTCTTTCCTTACTCCTTCAGGTAAGCTAAGTTTAGCTGTTTCTTGCCTCTGGTTTCATGCAGTGAATTGGTGAAAAGGGAGAATCATCCTTGCTGTTCTCACAAAGAACATTCCCTCTGTGCAGACCAAGCAACTGACAGGAACGAGACAGTAAAGCTATTCCTTTCCCCATCTTAACAACTTAGAGCAAAGCAGGACACAGGCTTCAGCTTTAGGCAGATTGGCACAGGCACCTGGACTGGTACATGGACCATAGCTCAGCAGAACAAGTATGTCAGTTCAAACCTGAAGCACCCCATGGCTAAACACATGGCTGAAACCGGAGCAAATTGGTGCCTACAGTG
The DNA here is from genome assembly GCA_013400115.1 of Rhinopomastus cyanomelas. NCBI lineage: Eukaryota > Metazoa > Chordata > Aves > Bucerotiformes > Rhinopomastidae > Rhinopomastus > Rhinopomastus cyanomelas. Next base: position 143,927 of record VXBP01007155.1, on the reverse strand, counting down.
TTGACAAATCTGTTGCTGAGTGAGAGGTTAGAAAATGTTGAGGTACCATTAAAGGGAGACAAATAAAGGGAAGAGCTAATTAAGAGTGAGAGAATGATAATAGCCTATATACATCCTCACTTCAGAGATTTGTTCTTCAGGGTTCTTAAACCTGAGCTCCTCAGCTAAAGATGTATAGAGTTGCTTGATACCAGATGTTTGTGTTGCAGAAAGAGGAGAAAAGAATGTACTTAACATTGATAAAAGCACAATAAGTGACTTACCAGAAGTCTCAGAAATCTGTGCTGTGTTTTAAGAGCTCAAGGAGAAAGGAAACTATGTCATGGATGTTTGCAAAGTTTTTGAGCTGGAGTGGACAAGAACCTGCAAGTAACAGCAAAGACACTTCCTGAGGCTATCACCATGCTCTTCTACATGTAGAGAAGCCTACAGGTTCTTTGCCCAAAATGATGTCATGCCATGATGTCTGTTCTGAATCCACCCCTGGAATGAATTCTTTCAACATTATCATTTTGTACTATGTTTATTTTCTAGACAGTCTGTGAAGTAGATATGCTCCATCTCAAACTAGCAAATCTCATCTTTCTAGGTAATAGTTACATCTACAGAGGCCTCGGGCATGACTGGAAGCCTCCTCTGGAACCATAATTGGGATTTGCCTGTTGACTTAATATTTTCTGGCTTTGTTTGCTTCCAGTACATGGACACAAAGCCTTACCTAGGACTGTAGACATTTACAGCTCTGTAAGGACCTGGCCTCATTGCCAAAGAGCTGATGGGTCAGTATGCAAAACTTGCTATAGACCCTCAGTTGCTCTGGGGGCAGCTGAAGACAATATTTTCCTTCAGCTTTCATCTGTATCTGATCAATGTGCAGACCTAGTGTGGGGGAAAAAACTTAATTGTTCAGTCAGTTTAGCTCAAGTTCGAGTCATCTGCCATTGAACAATTTCTCTTTGGGATCCAAATATTTCTGCGCAGTGTGAGGGTAAAACAGCTGAGATCAGCATCATAGCAAGACACACAGCATTGCACTCAGTTACTTCATGCAGTCATGCCTCACTATTGCTTTAATTTTAAACAGTCACTCCACAATAGCAATCAGCACTTGTTTCAGAGTTCAGTAAAGGAGATACTCAACCTTGACCCATATCTAGCATGGAAATTGGGTTATTTTGTTTAGTTGGACAATGATTTAGGATTGCCATCTCATTAAGTGCTTCTACTGTGCCCAGCAGAGCGAATGATATTGTCCCCCCAGCACTTTACAGTTGTTAACATATATATACTCTGTGGAGGAACACGTACTGGTGGTATTCCTATCCTGTAGGTGAACACCAAAGAAACAAAGGAGGTGAGTGACATGCCCCAGGACACTCCAGAAATCTGTGACAGAGAGGAAGTGAACTCAGTTTGCTAAAAATTTAGTCCTAAAACCTATCAGTTCCTTGGGGCCTTGCTCTGTGATTGGATCATGTAAGTTCTTCTACAAAATAAATACATTTTTCTTATTATTAAATTCAGAAGACCTAAAGGTGATTTGATTAGGTAATATAAATATCTTTATCATGGGAACACAGGAGTTTTTAAAGGGCTCCTTAATCTAATGGAAAAAGACATATTACTTGAACCAATGGCTGGAATTTAAAACCAGAAAATTCAAATTAGAAACAACGTGCAGAACTGAAGGTTTCTAACAGTAAGGATGATTAAATAATGGAATGACTATCCAGGAATTATTTGTCATTTTAATTCCTCACATCAAGAATAGATGTCTCTCTGAAAGGTCCAATTTTGTCAATCACAAGTTACTGGGCTCAATACTGGGCTAACTGGATGAAATGCCGGGTCTTTGCTAAGCAGGAGGTTGGATTAGATCATCTAATCACCCTTCATGATCTTAAATTCTATGAATGTATGAATAGTAATTACTATCATTGTGTGTTATAGTTTGTAAAACAGCACAGAACACACTGCAACACAGACAGAATAAACCAGTATATCGTAAAAAAAAGATTTTAAAAAAATCACTTTGCTCGGGAACTAAACGTGTGCCTGATAATTACTTAAACTTCAGCCATGTGTTTCCAAATTCCTTCCCCAAACAATATTCTAATTAGTTTTCAATTATGGGACAAAAATAATAATAACAAACTATGAATCTAGTAGGTACTACTGCGCCCAGAACAGCGTTGCAAACATTTCTGGATAATATTTAAATGCTCAGTTGGTATAGAAATAGCTGATTTGCAGGAATTATACACAGAAAATCTGTAAAGGAGGGCTCTCCCATAAAGGTTTTACAGGCCTGAGCCTGGGATTCCTCTATTATATTTGAGTAGCTATAAAAATGTTGGTGCTAGATCATAACATTCTGTAGTTGTGAATGCAACAGATTTTACAGAAAATCTGTTTTAGAAATGTCTCTGGGAGTTTCTCAAAGACATTGGCACAGCTTTGTACTTCTTTGCCTGTAAAGAAATATTCTGTTACTGTCATGCTACGCCTTGATGTCAAGATTTTACATCTAAAGACCCACACAGACATCAGAATTTCCATGTCCTCCCTTGGGATTGCAAATGTGAAACAACTTTGTCAGATAGGGTTTGAGTAAAAACCACAGAAAGGGATAGTATAATAGAATCATTTAGGTTGTAAAAGGCCTTTAAGATCAGATTCTGACCCTTAATCTAAACTTAGGTGGCTGAGAAGGCAAACAGCATCCCAGCCTCTATCAGAAACAGTGTGGCCAGCAAAAGTAGCGAAGTGCTAGTCCCCCTGTACTGAGCACCAGTGAGTGAACTCCAGTACTGGGTTCAGTTTGAAAAGACATTGAGGTGCTGGAGTGGGTCCAGAGAAGGGCAACAAGGTTGGTAAAGAGTCTAGAGAAAAAAACCTTTGTGAAGCGGCTGAGGGAAATGGGGTCTGGTGCTGGTTAGTCTGAAGAAAAGGAGCCTGAGGAGAGATCTTCTTGTTGTCTACAACTGTCTGAAAGGAGGTTGTAGAGAGGTGGGGTTTGGTCTCTTCCGACAAGTAACAAGCAATAAGATAAGGTGTGCCAGAGAAAGTTTGCACACAAGGAAAAATTTCTTCCTTGAAAGGGTCATCAGGCCTTGGAGCAGACTGCTCAGGGAGGGGCTCAAATCACCATTCCTGGACATGTTTCAAAATCATGTAGATCTGGAGCTTAGGGACAGAGTTTAGTGTTTTGCATATTCTCCCAGTGTTCACGTCTACATCGCAGCATCTCACAGTTGCTAACAGATTTAACTTCCCACCACTTCAGAGATAACAAGAAGTGTAATTCCCACATTACAGTTAGCAAACAGATATGAGGCACATGAAGCGATTTTCCTAACATTAAACAAGATATTTGTAGCCCAAGAGGGGCTGAATGATGGTCTTGAGAGTCTGAATTACACCTTATATTTTAGATGGTCTTTCCCCCTTCTGCATGAGCCTGGAATGCAAATGATAGGAAGTGTGAGAAAAAGCCAGACATGTTATAGGAGCACATTTCCCCTACAAAGTGCTGCTTTTCTGATGGGGCAAAGGTAAGAAGGATATTATTCTTCTTAGGCTTCTAAAAATGCCTACTGAAGTCTTTCTTAAGAATGTCAGTAATTGATTCTGTGTGTGAGTTTTGGAAGGAAACAGAGATACAGGCACTCACAGAAGTCCTTCTCTTGAAACAAGAGCTAAAACTGTAAAAGCTAGAAAATGTGGAAAGCAGGCCTGTGGCACTGTGGTTTGATATTCTGTCTTTAAATCATTCTGGCACTTGTTTTCTTCCCCCGAGGTGGAAGTGGTAAGCATCAAGGCAGAACTGCAGTAGCCCTAAATCAGAACATGCCTTTCTTCCTGTGTTTACAAAGCAGATTCTTTGCATTCCCAAACAGAGGTCTCCGTGATTCCTTACAGTGGTACAAAGGCAGTTTCTGAACAGCTGTTCCCTAAAAGCCACCCAGCTCACTGTTCTCACAGTGCATGTTTGAGTATGTCAACATATTCTGATATGACCACTGCCTTGTTTTCTGCTCCTAAACATGTAGTATTTTGAAGGATTCAGAACTATTGTACTGCTTATTCTGCAGAAGTTAAAACTGTATAATCCTTCCGATTTTATGATATAAGGCTGTGAATTTTTTGCTATTTTGAATTACTTTTTTCTTCTTTATTTTCTCTTTGCATCTGTATCCCATAATCACAGAATCATAGAGTCATACAATCATCCTGTCCCTTGGTGTTCTCCTTCAAAACACTCTTCATTCCTTCCCATTTCATAACTGCCCTGTTCAGTTCTTTAGTATAAAGATGAGGTGACAGTGCTGTCTTCACTTGAATCCCCTGGATTTTTCCCTCAGCATCCCTGACTCTACCAAGCCAAATTCTCTCCTTTTTTTTTCCTCTCCATCTGAAATACTCCTTTAAAGCTAGAGCCTCTGTCTTCTTGTGTCATTCGTGATCTTCTCAGTGCTACCAATCAGGATATTCCAAAATGACAGAAAAATATCTCTGGCTCGTTCATCCCGGTTATTGTTACTGCAGAACAGGCAGCTACAGCAAACATTGAAAAATCAAAAAGAGAAGGTATGTTCAAGGGACATTCCACTTTCCTTCCACGCTAAAGGATGGTGAATCAGTGTGTTCAGCTTTCTAGGCAGCAACAACATATTGTCATGATGCTGCACTTTAATAGTCCATGCTGAAGACTGAAAACTGGTCAGATCACCTCTGAAGCACTCCACAAAGGAGCTCATAAAGAGGTGCTTCTCAGAAGGTATGTCCTCCCAAGGAGATATTGAACATTATTACAGCTGGAGGAGATGCACTGCACATGTCTCTAGGGTGATTGCTTGAAACTCTCAAGGTTAATTCCTCTGTGAGCTGTGGGTGGTTGTGGCATTTTTCCAGAAGATAGACATCTGCCACAGATCCCTGAATTATGGCCAAGGTAGCTCATGATTCATGCATGCCCATAGGCTTAATGTAGCAACTGCTTGGCAGGGCTAAAGTGTCAAGTGTGCCACAAAGACCAGCAAGAGCAGCAATGGGACAGGCTTTTCCATGTCTGTTGGTGTAGGGGTAGGGGGGCATAAAAGGAACATAAAAAAATAAAGCCAGATACAAATTATCAGCAAACAGTCATGAAAGCATCCCATGTTTAATAGTCCCAGACACTTCTACCCCCTAAACACATTCCCCAATGCAGCAATAGGGTGATACCTAGTGAAAGTGAAGTGCTCCAGAAGTGACAGTCACTGAGAAAGGAACATAGCCTCACACCTGCCCTCTGCAGTTCTCCCACCACTACAGCCGTGCTGTAATGCAGCCTAAGCATCCAGCTGACGAGCATCCCTGCATGCTGGAGATGGGCAAAACTAAATAATGGTAGTAGCCAAGAAAGTAAAGGTCACAGTCATGACAAAACCTAGAACAGCAGGTAAACATTCAGCTGAGAATAGGTTTATACTTCCCTATAGATAGCTAATTATTTTCTTTCTTTCTATCTCCTACCTTGCCAAAACGGCTTCTGCCACTTCTCAGCTGAGAGTTCTATGCAGTCCTCAAGGTTTGCCATTCAGTTTACTGAAGGCTGCATAGTTTTCTGTTTTGGTAGACAATTTTTATTGCAAAATCCAGTCCTTACTCCTGTGTCCAGTACAAATCATTGCTGTGGTGGGGAAGCAATATCCTGTCCTACCTGAGGTTCAGGAAAAAAAAAGTGGAGTTTTGAGTGTAACTGAGATTTCTGCCTTCAAGCTGGCCAGAGCGCCCCTTGATTGTGGAGAGGAGGAAAGCAGGATTTGAAAATGAATAACAATCTCAATTTCCATTCTGTACTCAATCTTGCAGAGGAGGAACTGGGAAAGATACTCCAGATGGGCACAGAATGGAATTAGGTTCTGGCAATGTTGTTTTAGGAAGAAACTGTGTAGCAGTTCTGCTGTGATATTCTCTCTGCACTAGGCTATGCGAGATAACATAGGTCTAATGGCTAAACCAAGAGTGTAAGGAACCTTATCTGTAGCCCTAATTATATCAGAAATTATCTGTACTTCTTTAGGCAAATCCCTTAGTTATGTAGTGCCACAGTTTTCCAGTCAGTAAAATGTTTAGACAATTTTAAAGCTCCAAGATGCACAAAAGAAAAACATTATCATCATCATGTGGCACAAGTTGCCCACGAATGTTCATATGCAAGAAACATCTGACTAAAGTTAATGACCAAAGTTTGCAGCAATCAAAGACAAGCTGGAACAACTGTAATACCTTATTTTGCTCCACTCATTCACTAAGTCCACTTGAGTCAAAATGAGTACTTAGCATATTTGGGAAAGTTGTTTTTCATACACTCTACACTATCTTGCTGCAACCAATCTAATCTCTTAGCACAATCACAACCCTGGACTTCAGGAGGGCCAACTTTGGCCTTTTCAAGCAATTGCTAGGGGAAATCCCATGGGACAGGGTAACGGCAGGTAAAGGAGCTCAGGGTAGCTAGTTAACATTCAAAGACCACTTCTTTGAAGCCCAAGACAAGAGCATTCCAACAGGAAGGATGTCAAGGAAGGGATCCAGAAGACCTGCAAGGTTAAACAGAGAGCTGCTGGGCAAAGTCAAGAGGAAGAAGAAAGTCTATAAGTCCTGGAAGGAGGGGATGGCCACTTGGAGTGATTATAAGGCTCTGGTGAGAAAAAGGAGGAATGCAGCTAGGAAAGACAAGGCCTCCTTGGAATTAAACCTTGCAAGAGAGGTCAAGGGCAACAAAAAGGGCTTCTTCAAATACATTGCAGATCAAACTAAAATTAGAGGCAATGTAGGCCCCCTGCTGAATGCGGTGGGTGCCCTGAAGACAGAGGATACAGAGAAAGCAGAGATACTCAACACCTTCTTTTCCTCTGTCTGTACTTCTGGGGGCTGTCTTGATATCAAGCCCCAGGCTGCTGAGGCTCCAGAGGAAGTCAAGACAACAGAGGAGTTTGACCTGGTTGATGAGGACGAGGTTAGGGATAAGTTGATCAAACTGGATGTACACAAATCCATGGGCCCTGATGAAAAAGTTGGAGAGGGTCTTTTTAGGATATCAGGTAGCGATAGGACTAGGGGGAATGGAGCAAAGCTGGAGATGGGTAGATTTAGAGTGGGTGTGAGGAGGAAGTTCTTCACTGTGAGAGTGGTGAGAGCCTGGAATGGGTTGCCCAGGAAGGTGGCATGGTCGTCCTTGGAGGTGTTTAAGGCCGGGCTGGATGAGGCTCTGGCCAGCCTGATCTAAGGTGGGGTGTCCCTGCCCGTGGCAGGGGAGTTGGAACTGGATGACTGTGGTCCCTTCTAACCCTGACTGATTCTATTACTTGGTCTGGGTGATGCTGCTGTGGCAGGGGGATTGGACTAGATGATCTTTCGAGGTCCCTTCCAATCCCTAATGATTCTATGATTCTAAATCAGGGGTCCTCAAACCCTGGCCTGCAGGCTGGATATGGCCCCCAGGGTCTCCAGTGCGGCCCACCGGTATTTACAGAATCCCACCGGGGGTTGAGGAGAGGGGAAACCGAGCAGCCACAGATGACTGCCTGCTGACTGAGGATGGGGGTGGCGGCATCAGCGAGGTGGGCAGCTCCCCCGTCTCTCCCTCCCTCCCTCCTTCCAGCTCCAAGGAAGGACAAACCAGGCAGCACAAACCAGCCAGCAGCACCTATGTCTGAGCAGACTTTTTCCCAAATGAAACATCTGAAATCTCCAATCAGATCCAGACTAACTGATGAACACTTGCATCACTTGCTATGACTAGCAGCAACAAATATGAAACCTAACATTGCCCATCTCATTAGCCAAAAGCAGGCCCATAGTTCACATTGAAATATTATTTGTTTTTGTTGGTTACAATTGTTCTTCATTTTAAATATTGCATTCTTTTTCCTGTTTTCTNCACCTGGAGGTGTTCCTGTGCGACTTGGTCTAGGTGATCCTGCTGTGGCAGGGGGAATGGACTAGATGATCTTTCGAGGTCCCTTCCAATCCCTAAATGATTCTATGATTCTAAATCGGGGTCCTCAAACCCCGGCCTGCAGGCCGGATACGGCCCCCAGGGTCTCCAGTGCGGCCCACCGGTATTTACAGAATCCCACCGGGGGTTGAGGAGAGGGGAAACCGAGCAGCCACAGATGACTGCCTGCTGTTTAAAAAGTTTGAGTACCTCTGTATAAAATGAAGACATACTATAATCTCCCAGGCCAACTGGGAAGTTCCACTCAGATACTGGCTTCATCAGACTGAGTCTGTTCCCATCAGTTCCACATCTGCCTTACTTGTGTGCCAGGGTTTTCATCCAAGACTGTGGGTAGTTTCACCAGCCATGATGTCAGCTAGAAGCTGCTGCAGGCTTCTCTGACTGGTGATTTGAGTGTGTGAGTAGGATAGCATCTCCTTGTGAGAGGATGCCATCACAGCACAATGTAATATCGTCACATCACTTGTGCTGTCACGGCATGATAACATTAATTCACAATGTCATGGAACAGTGCATGTTTAGCAGGATTAAGCAGTGTCTGAGGAGCAGGTCCAATTACTTCCATATGTACAGCAAATCATCCTATCAGGTTTGAGATTCACCCGAACGTGAAAGTTGGATTATACCCTGTGCGGTACCGTATGGGAAGCACAGAATGAAAATTATGTAGGCTAAATGATCTGGTCGCTCAACTTGGCATTCAGTGCCATGTATACACTCGTGCTATCTGAATAGAAGCTTGAAATAGAAAAATTAAACACCGTGGGCCTGATTACTCTTTCATTTACATGTCCGTAAATTGGAATTAATTCCACCGAGTTCAGCAGTAGGTAAAGCATCTGTCTGTGGGACCAGAATTGCACTCCTGAAATGCTGAAAAAGTACATTTTAACCTTTATGTTCATACAAAGGATATCTCAAGTTATTAATAGGATGCATTTCATTTTTGCCCAACAGCCTAATTAAGTGCTAACGCATATTTGAGGAGAAAAGGAAGCAATTTGATTTACAGTGGCTTCTGTGATTAGATCACCAGGTAAGAGAGAGAAGGATTTGAGACAGAAGTGGAAGAGTTTGAAAATGTATTGTTTGTGAAGAATAGATTCTTCTTCTTATAACTTTTCTGCCCTCTATGTTCACAGCTTAAAGAGTATTCACTGTCTTTTATTTATTTGCCCAAACTACTGATTTTTCATCTTGCAGACTGGCTTCAAAATCCAGTGTGAACTTTTTAAGGCACCTAATGATCCATTCTGTCATCCCCCAGGACAACTCTAGTTCCAGTGATTTCATGGGGAACTGACGAAAATACCCTTTTTCTCCCTTGCAGTCTCCCAGGCCCTTGAAGCATGTTGATATCTGAATACATCTTTTTTTTGCAACAGTATGGTGGTTTCCAGAGCTGGCAAATGGACCTGGAGTGTGAGTTGATTGGACATTGGATTCACACTGTATGTTGCCCAAACAACACACCTACGGAACAGCTAATTTTCTGTGTCTAAGATGAGAGCTTAGTGTCAGGTAGTTTTAATAACTTTGCAAATGCCCAGGATTCATAGAATAATAGAATCATACAATCATTAGGGATTGGAAGTGACCTCAAATGATCATCTAGTCCAATCCCACTGACACAGCAGGATCACCTAGACCAAGTCACATAGGAACACATTCAGGCAGGCCTTAAACTTCTCCAGTGAAGGAGACACCGCAACCTCCCTGGGCAACCTGTTCTAGTGCTTTGTCACCCTCACTGTCAGGAAGTTCCTTCTCATAATTATGTGGAACCTCCTGTGTTTTAGTTTACAATCATTGCCTCTCCTCGTATCACTAGATGACATTGAGAAGAGCCTGGCTCCATCATCCTGACACCCACCCCTCAAATATTTGTAGACATTAATGAGGTCACCCCTCAGTCTCCTCTTCTCCAAGCTAAAGAGACCCAGATCCCTCAGCCTCTCCTCATAAGGGAGGTGCTCCACCTTGTCATCAGCCTCATTACCCTATGCTGGACTCCCTCCAGCAGCTCCACATCCATCTTGAACTGAGGGGCCCAGAACTGGACACAATACTCCAGGTGTGGTTTCCCCAGGGCAGAGTAAAGCAGTAGAAGAACCTCTCTTGATCTGCTAACCACCCCTCTTCTGATCCACCCCAGGATGCTGCCAGCCCTCTTGGCCACGAGAGCACACTGGTGCTCATGGTCATCCTGCTGTTCACCAGGACCAACTCCCAGGTCCCTTTCTCCTACACTGCTCTCCAACAGGTCAGTCCCCAACCTATACTGGTACCTGGGGTTGTCCTTGCCCAGATGCAAGATTCTACAGTTACCCTTGTTATATTCCATTAAATTGCTCTCTACCCAACTCTCCAGCCTGTCCAGGTCTTGCTGAATGCCAGCACAGTCTTCTGGGGTGTTGGCGACACCACCCAGCTTTGTGTCATCAGCAAACTTGCTGACAGTGCACCCTAATCCCTCTTCCAAGTCATTACTGAATAGATTGAACAGGACCGGTCCCAGCACTGACCCCTGGGGCACTCCACTAGATACAGGTCTCCAACCAGACTCTGTCCCATTGACCACTACTCTCTGGCTTCCATCCTGCAGCCGATTCATGATCCACTTCACTACCTGATTGTCCAGACCACACTGCCTCAGTTTGTCTGTGAGGATGCTGTGGGAGACACTGTCAAATGTCGTACTGCAGTCAAGACAGAACACATCCATAACTCTGCCATCATCTATCCACCTGCTTATGCCCTCATAAAAGGCTATCAGGTTGGTCAAGGATGACTTCCCCTTGGTGAAGCCATGCTGACTGTCCCTAATAACCCTCTTGTCTTTGATGTGCCTAAAGACAGCGTCAAGGACAAATTGTTCCATCACCTTTCCTGGGATGGAGGTGAGGCTGACTGGTCTGTAGTTACTTGGGTCCTCCTTCTTACCCTTGTTGAGGATTGGAGTAACATTTTCTATCCTCCAGTCCCTAGGGACCTCTCCTGATCCCCATGACATACAAAAGGTGGTGGAGAGTGGCCTAGCAATGACTTCCACTTCTCCCATAGTATACGCAGGAGTATTTAGAACAGGGGTCCTCAAACTTTTTAAACAGGGGGCCAGTTCACTGTCCCTCAGACACTGTTGGGGGCTGGGCTATAGTTTGGAAAAAAATGAACAAATTCCTATGCAGACTGCACATCTTTTATTTGTAGTAGTGCACAGAAAACAGGAAAAAGAATGCAATATTTAAAATGAAGAACAATTGTAACCAACAAAAACAAATAATATTTCAATGTGAACTATGGGCCTGCTTTTGGCTAATGAGATGGGCAATGTTAGGTTTCATATTTGTTGCTGCTAGTCATAGCAAGTGATGCAAGTGTTCATCAGTTAGTCTGGATCTGATTGGAGATTTCAGATGTTTCATTTGGGAAAAAGTCTGCTCACAGACATAGGTGTAGCTGACAGGAAGTCATCTGTGGCTGCTTGGTTTCCCCCCACCGGCCAGGGGGAAGGAGGGGGGTTCTGTAAATACCGGCGGGCCACATTGGAGACCCTGGGGGGCCGTATCCAGCCCGCAGTCTGGGGTTTGAGGCCCCCTGGTTTTATAGATGATGAAATAAATGTTCAGAAATACAATCTTAGAATTCTGGTGCCTTCAGACAATGCTGACTAATATTTACTGCTAAGATTATTCTTTTCTGGAGGATATTTACCAAAACTCACATGAGTCTCAGTTACAAAAAATTCTTCCCACTCAGGATTTTTCATAGGATGATTGAAAGTATCCAAGAGAAAGGTATAAACTTCAGAGACTTCCTTCACAACACAAATTTGGATTGCTTAGTCTCTTATATCTGTTTCAAATCAATTGCTAGAGTTTAGGATCAGTGTTTGGAGTTAAAAGTCAAGCCTCACCCCAGATACTGTACTAGAACAAACTCCCAGCAGAGCAAAACCTACCTAACATTTGTGCTCAAAAATAGGTCTTTTTTCCATTGCCAACTATTTTCATGTGAGCAGGATAAAGCAAAATGGAAATGATTCCTTGTACTAGCTAGAGTGACTTGGCTTATAACATCAAACAGGAACCCAGAAAACAAAACATTAGTTTCATACTAGCAACAGTAAACAACATTCGACTGGCTGAGAGCTGTTGCTGGGTCCTAGACAAAACAAGGTCTTTGCTAAACAACATCAACACAGTAAGTAAAATGTGAATAACCAAATCATACACTGTACAATTCAAACCACCAAACTAAAGTAAAGCACTGAATGATTTGAATGTTCTTCAAACCCCATTTAAATTTTGCCCACTACTGAGATCTCCATTTGCCAGCATCATAACTAATAATGGGATTGCTGCTGAAATGTCAGTTTTAGTGAGAAGCCCATTAAGAGAATGAGACAAAAAAAGAGACATCATACAAGAAAACCAGTCGTTTACAACATGGCATGTAAGCTGCTCGCATAGAAATACAAAATAGCTAGAAATGAAAGCCAGGCAATAAACTGTCCTTTTTTCCAACACATTCAGCAATCACATTCACCCAGAGCTTCACACAGGAAGGCCTGAATATAAATACTCTACAGCAGATGCTGCACTGTCATTAAAGTTCGCTATTGGAGGACTGGGTGATTCAAAGGGTAGTAGAAAACCGGTATGCCTTTAAGATAGTAGTCTGAAACGAGCCCAGGTTCATTCTGGTCTGAAAGTCATTTCCATCTGAGAGGATTTTTTAGCCAGCTGGAAATGAACTGGAGGTCTACTATGTCCCAGTCTCAGCTGGCAGTTCCACCAGAGATGATATATCAGGGAGACTGATCTGTTCCTAAATCCTACGAAGGTTTGTGGCTTGTGTAAGCGTGGAGCTGGTTAGGAGGCAGGCACTCCCATTTGATGCTGTTCATGCATGCTCTCAATCCAAATTAAAGGTTATGGAGACTGAACAAATCCCTGAATGTCAGCCGGGCTCTGTGCACATCCCTATCCGCTGTCAGCAGCTGCAAGGTAAAGCATGCCAGTATAAGCCATCAGCCAGAGAAAAGCTGATGCCACAGGCCCAAGAGGCACATGGGTGTTTGCACACATCTTCTAACCCAGGGCGAATTGCCCCTTTTGCTGTCTACATCTGAGTTTGGTCAATTATTTAACCAATGTGAGTAGGAAAAGTTGCACACAGAGCTATGATTAGGCTTCACACTACCATGACTTAACATTTATAGAGAGATGTTTTCTTCTTTCCTTGCTCTGCTCTAGTTGCCACCAACAAGGATCCCAAAGCCCCAGAGAGAGCAACAACACTCCATGACTTCTCTAAACACTGCCAGCTGTATGAGCTTGAGATTTTCGAATAAATCATTTCACATTTTCCCGTGTTACCTCCCATCAACCATTTTCTAGCCCATTCCCCTGACATATTTTGTGTTTTCTGAAGGAATTGTCTAGCGGATTCTTTGAAGTTAACAGAATTTCTGTTGTAAGTGCCATAAAAACCATTGTTACTCTGCATGCAGAGTAACTAGCTCTAAGTCAGTGGGTTTCTGGGAAACTATGCTGAGGGGTTTTGCAAGCAATCTACTTCTCTAAGAACCTGGTAGCCCATAGAATGATCTCCTCACAGCTCGGCTGTTTCAATATATGTGACCTTCTTATGCAGCTCAAGCAGCCAAAGACTCCAGTTTTTTAACGGCTGTCAAATGTCTAAACAGATAGAAATATCATGCACATGCATTTGGTCAGCTCTTACTGACCTCACCATAAATATCAATTAGGTTAGTTTAGTTTGTGCAGGTTCTCTTGGTGTTCTTTTATTTAGAAAATGCCCTATTTCAGCCTATTCCTCCAAACTGACTTTTATAATAGTCCACAGGGCTCAGCTCCCCTCTTACAGGATGTTAAGTCAGGAATTTTTGTATTCAGCAAATGCTGCCACTCCAGTTTGAAACCACGGTCCTACTGATTACAGTCACTCATAATTTTGTCAAATACTAAAGCTAAACTCTACAAGTGTTGCTTACATGGCTGACAACTTTTGGAGTTCCTTTTTAAGCTGGCTTAACACAATATATCTTCTCACATGAACAAACTGTTAGCAACACAAAACATTACACTCACACCTGCTGGTCTGCTGCTCCCCTTGTCTACTGTGTTCTTAAATATGCCACACTACACACAGTATGCTTATTAGCACAGTTAGGAACCACTAGGGAGAACTAGCAGAAGTGTTATTAAAAGGTCTGATGATGAAAATAAATTCTCATGCCGTTCAAGAAATGCAAATATTACATTGTAGTTGGCATAAACAAACTGGACTTATGCCCATGACTGATACTGCAGAGCAGAAGAATTTGGTGTCAGCATCCAGCAAGTCAGGAGCTATCTTACCCTACTGGAATGCAAATTATTGGGATCTGGTAATTCTGCAGGTCAATATATTTTAAACACTGCCAGCATGAACCTGATTTCTCAGCTTGTAAACTCACAAAAGGAAAGATATGAGAGCTGAGTTCAGGGGGTCCTGCAGAGCTGAGTTCAGGGCATCCTGATCCTGACTGGTGTAACTAAACAGCAATAATGTGAAGCCAGTGACACCTCCATCCATTGTCCTGCCTGTAGCTTATTCATTTATTCATAATTCCTCTTCTCTTTAAGACAAATTTACTCGGTTTTTCTCTCATGAATGAAGAGATTTGCTTAAAGCTGAGCAGGGATGTTTGCTCTGGAGAAAAAGACCAATGCCCAGTCCACACTGGCAATCTGCATGTGACTCAGCTGAGGTGAAGGTATACAGCTCACATTGGTATTGACTCTGAGGTACAAAGCCATTTCACTCTGGAGCTCTGAGCTGTGCATAGCCCATTGCCCATGTCTACAAAACAGCCCAGCTCAGTTTCCTTCTCTTCTACTTCTTTGACAAAATGCCACTCAAACTTTAACAGGTCTTCTCATTCCTGTTCACTCTCTTGGGATGGTGGAAAATTATCTGCTCTCTGGCACCTATTGTACTAGTTTGTCAAGAGCTTCCTACAGGATCATGGCCTGCATGAGGACAGCTCTGTGGGAACTGGTGATGGGACAAGGCTTGGCAAGGAGAGTGAGGGAGACCTGTAGAGCTGCAATTTCCTTGTCCTGAGAGTTCCCATGCAGTCACATGAACTTGAGAGTTTCAAAACCCAGAGGGCAAACCTGAAGAGTTAGGAATTTGTTATTTTTAAACTAAACTGGTAAAACTCAGAGCTCTAACAGTATTTGAATAGCAAGGCTTGATTACGTAATTAACTTCCTGTTAGACTCTTGGGAAATGTGAACATTGGCATCTTCACTGTTACAGAACCACAGAACATTAAGGATTGAAAGGGACCTTGAAAGATCATCTAGTCCAATGCCTCTGCCAGAGCGGGATCACCTAGATCAAGTTGCACAGGAACATGTCCAGGTGGGTTTTAAACATTTATAGAGAAGGAGATGCCACAACCCCTCTGGGCAACCCCTTCCAGTCTCTCTGTTGCCCTCACTGTGAAGAAGTTCCGTCTGATATTCATGTGGAACCTCCTATATTCCAGCTTACACTCATTGCCCCGTGTCCTATAATTGGATGCCACTGAGAAGAGCCTGGCTCCATCCTTCTGACACTCACTCCTACCATAAACATTAATGAAGTCACCCATCAGTCTCCTTTATTCCAAGATAAAGAGACTCAGCTCCCACAGCCTTTCCTCATAAGGGAGGTTTTCCACTCCCTTCATCATCTTTATTGGTCTGCGCTGTATCCTTTCAAGCAGTTCAGTGTCCTTCTTGAACTGAGGAGCCCAGAACTGGACACAATATTCCAGATGTGGTCTCACTGGGGCAGAGTAGAGGGGGAGAAGAACCTCTCTCGATCTGCTAACCACCCCCATTCTGATCCACTCCAGGATGCTGTTGGCCTTCTTGGCCACAAGGGCATATTGCTGGCTCATGGTTAACCTGGAAACTATAGAAACTCATGAAAACTCTCACTGTAAAGTCACTGACATTACTGAGTCTTAGTAAGCAAGACTGGAAGTGACCTTGAGAGAGCACCTAGTTCCTGGCCCCAAAGCAGGAATAGTTACTTCTAACCTAATCTTTTAGTCACTCAGTCTAATTGGAACTTTAGCGATGACTTGAACATAATAGCTTTGGACAGCAGTTTTCTTATGTATAGGAAGCCAATAGTTATAATTCGCTAGCAATCTTGGTAAGCGTAACTGCTACAGTACAGTTGTTAATAGGATCCATATTGTTCAGCTACTAATGTTCTGCACTTACCTTAGACTATCTTGTTTTGGATTCAGAGGGAAACCTACTAATGGGTGATGAAGAAAAGGCTGAGGTACTCAATGCCTACTTTGCCTCAGTCTTTAGCAGTGGAACTATGTGTTTCCTGGACGACAGGCCTCATGAACTGGGAGACAGAGAGGGAAAGCAGAATGAGGCCATCACAGTTGGAAAGGAAGTGGTCAGCGACCTGCTACACCACTTAGGTATAAACAAGTCTATGGGGCCAGATGGGTTGCACTCAAGAGTGCTGAAAGAGTTGACAGATGTACTCACCAAGCCACTTTCCATTATTTACTTAAAATCCTGGTTAGCTGGGGAGGTCCCAATGGACTGGAAGGTGGCAAATGTAACACCCGTCTAGAA
Source organism: Rhinopomastus cyanomelas (assembly GCA_013400115.1). Classification (NCBI taxonomy): domain Eukaryota; kingdom Metazoa; phylum Chordata; class Aves; order Bucerotiformes; family Rhinopomastidae; genus Rhinopomastus; species Rhinopomastus cyanomelas. The sequence goes on along the minus strand of VXBP01007155.1, from coordinate 127,250 downwards.
GAAAGGCAGAAAGGAGGATCCAAGAAACTATAGACCTGTCAGTCTGACCTCAGTACCAGGGAAGGTCACGGAACACATCATCTCATGTGCCATTGCACTTCACATACAGGACAACCAGGAGTTCACATTCAGTCAACATGGATTTATTAAAAGCAGGTCCTGCTTGATGAAACTGATCTCCTTCTATGACAGGACAACAAGGGAAATGCTGTGGGTATTGTTTACCTGAACTTTTGAAAAGCCTTTGACACTGTTTCCCATGAAATTCTCCTTGATAAGCTGGCTGCTCATGGCTTGGATGAGCACACAATCTACTGGATAAAACACTGGTTTGAACAGCCAGGCCCAAAGAGTGGTGGTTAATGGAGTTAAATCCAGCTGGCGGTCAGTCACAAGTGGTGTGCCTCAGGGTTTGGTGTTGGGACCATCTCTGTTGGACATCTTTATTGATGATCTTGATAAAGACACAGACTGTATCATTAGTAAGTTTGCAGATGACATCAAGTTAGGTGGGAGTGTTCGTCTGCCAGAGGGTAGGGAGGGTCTTCAGAGAAACTTGGATATATTAAAGCAATGGGCCAATGTTAATGGCAGGAGCTTCAATAAGGCCAACTGGCAGGTCCTGCACTTGGGCCACAACAACTACATGCAATGCTACAGGCTTGGGGAGATGTGGCTAGAGAGCCATCTGGCAGAGAGGAACCTGGGTGTTCTAATTGACAAGAAGATGAATGAGAGCCAGCAGTGTGCTCAGGTGGCCAAGAAGATCAATGGCACCCTGGCTTGTATTAGAAATATTGTGGCCAGCAGGAGTAGGGAAGTTATCATCCCCCTGTATTCGGCACTGGTGAGGCCACATCTTGAGTATTGTGTCCAGTTTTGGGCACTTCAATACAAGAGACATGGAGGTGCTGGAGCAGGTGCAGAGAAGGGCAACTAACCTGGTGAAGGGCTTAGAGAATATACCTTACGAGGAGAGACTGAAAGAGATGGGCTCTTTAGTTTGAAGAAGAGGAGGCTGAGAGGAGACCTCATCACACTCTACAACTACCTGAAGGAAGTTGTGGAGAGGTTGGTGCTGGTCTCTTTTCACAAGCAATTAGTGGTAGAACAAGAGGGAACAGGTTCAAGTTACAACATGGTAAGTTTAGACTACATATTAGGAAGATCTTTTTCACAGAAAGGGTGGTCAAGCACTGGAATATTCTTCCCAGGGTGGTGGTTGAGTTGCCATCCCTAGATAAGTTTAAAGATCATTTGAATGAAGTGTTGAGGGATATGGTTTAGGGGTCAACTTGTAAGGTATGGTAGATGGTTGGACAGAGTGATTCTGTGACTATATTTTAATCCCTTTAGTATTTACTAGGGTTTTTGCTCTTAGACAATGTGCTTATTTACTCTCCCTGGCAACGTAGGAGCATCTGTGTGTTCCAGACACCAGAGTGGAAACTAACAAGAAGTAAACTAAATATACTGCAATCCCTATGCTTTGTCCACAGGCTGCTGTAGTTAAACCTTAAGTAGTAACGTGAAGCAAAAAGAAATGGGCAAATTTTGGGCCAGTGGTGTGAGAAACTGCAATACTCACCAGCAGCTCAAGTACTGCTAAATACATCAAATAAATTATTTAAATGTGAATTGCTTCATCTCAAAGATGAGTAAAAGCACCACTGTCCATTCTCACCAGACCCATCTGTAGAAGAACTTCTAACAGAACTAGCGCTGAGCAGCGCTCTGGACAACCCAGCAATGAGCCAAGAATAGCTGCCAGGTGCCTCTGAGAATGGCCTTGGAGGCCTCAGCAAGGATGATAGGAGGCCTCAGCAAGGATGATAAGCGAACAAACTAATTATAGAGGAATGTTAACCAGATTGTGGGAATCAGAGAATGGAGCCGTGTTTGGGAAAGCTGGAGGGGCCGTCCGATCAGGTACTTTGTCGATGATGGCCAATGGGCTAGAGGACAGCTACGCATGACAAAGGCCATGTACCCAATGAGTGTAACCTCAGTGCCGCGTGGACAGGGCATAACTGTATATAAGCAAGGCGATTACGGGAATAAACGAGCTCAGCACCTTAACCATATTGGTGTGCATGTCGTTGACTTGGCTAGCCCCTCCGAGGCCCCCCGGTTACACCCATCTGCAAACAATTCCATGAAAATAGCTCTGTTTGGACGGGTTTCTGTGATAGTCTTATGTGTCCTATAGATTGTAGTTTGGGCTGCAGCAATCAGAATTTGCTTGCAAAAATTCTCTTTGATCCACTACCCTCTATGGCAAATTTCTACAGGAAATGACGGAAAGCACCAAACAAAACTGGCCTTTGGGCAGTCCGAGTTGGTCTCTCCAATTTTATATAAAGCTGCACTTGCACCATTTATGTTGTCTACATCCATTCAGTCAGAAGACTATCCAGAGTGTTAAAACCATACCTTTCATCGGTATAAAACTGCTTATAGCTAAGATTTGAAAAAAAAGAAAAGCTGAAGTATCACTAGCCTGGTGACTTATAATCTCCCACTGACAGTCAGCTTTTAGTTCAATCCTTGTCCCTGCTTTCCTAAGAAAAAGAGTCTTCAGAGTGTTGAGGAATCCAGCCCAGTAGTTACAACAATAGCTTGAGACATGTGAAGGCTAGAATCTATGTTTTGCTTTGCTATTATCTTCTCTGCGACATTTTCTTTCTCTGGAACCACTTTAGCTCTGCCCTATTTTTTGACTGATCACCAAGGTTCTAATGCATTAGTCCTAATAAAAGCAACAGCGTAGGTGCAGGGACCACAAGCTCATCTTTGCTCAGCAGTGCAATAGCTTCTTGGAAGCAAGCAGAGGTGCAAAATAGAAGTAACTACCTTTCCTATCAAAATCAGCAGGAGCAGCCAAAGCTAGAGTGTCATCCTACCTCATGCATATGAGTTCTAGTGCCATAGTTTGCTGCCTCTGCGGAAGAAAAACTGAAGACATTGACACCAGGTGATTACTCCAGGACGCGGAAAGTCTGTTTCAGAGCTGGTTTGCAAAACAGTTTCCAGAATCTGGTCATTTAGTCACATCACATCTCATTCTTCCTCTCCCTCCACACAAAATAGAGGTAAAAAAAATAACCCTCCCAAATCCCTTAACAGCAGTCACAGATAGACCAATTAGAATCACAGAATATTAGAGGTTGGAAGGGACCTCAAAAGACCATCTAAGTCCAACCCCTCTGCTGGAACAGGGTAAGCCTACAGTACTGTCTCAAGATGTCTTACATGGGGCTCAAACCCATGACCCCAAGAATTCAGAGTTCCATACTTTACCAACTGAGCCAGCCATGCTTTCTACAATTAGAAACATTGTCTCAAATAAATCTGCCTGTTCAGTAGGAACGGGCCCAGTTTTTTTGAGGGGTTTGGATAGAATCATAGAATCATAGAATCATCATGGCTGGAAAGGACCTCCAGGGTCATCGAGCCCAACCTTTTCTCCTAGTGTCTAACCACTAGACCATATCCCTAAGC